>JAIOTZ010001466.1:0-33267 GCA_023374045.1 Limonium bicolor
CATTATTACCAGAACTCATGTGGGGTTTATTCATTTAATTAGCCCTTCCCAAATCCTAAAACATATAGGATAACATTACGGTAGGTTTCTTACCTTAAATTTTACATATTTCTCCTTTGCTCCCCTTCCTTCTCCTCTCTTGATTTTTCGGTCAAGTTGGTCAACCAACTTGTCAACCTCCAAGTCAATACCCAAAGGGGGAATTAGACACCAATAAATACACTTAAGCTTTTTAATTAAGCTAGGAGGCAAAGAAAGTGCTTAGAGCACAAAATGAAGATTTACCTTGGAACTTTAGGATGGCCTTTTGGTCATGAATCAAAGGATGACCCCCCATGAGCTTTTGAAGCTTGAATATAACTCATTCAAGGAAGGAAAAACAAGGGAAATTGGGGAGTCAAAAACTGGCCACCAAGGAATGAAGGAAAGGATGAAATTTTGTGGTTTTTCTTAACTTAAACGGATAAGGAGACTCCAAGCTCCAAAAAGATGTGGTTTACTCTTTAAATGCCCAAAACCCATGAAGATTAAACTCCTTCATTTGAAATTTTGAAAAGAGGGAATGATAGGGCTTGATGAGAGGAGTTCAAATATATAATTTATTTTACCTTTGGAGCTTAAATGGAGCTTAGGCATGAGGTGGAAGTGGAGTTGCCATGGGAGCTCTTGTTGCAGCTCAAAATCACCCAAGGAAGAAGGATGAGGGGAGAAAAAATGGATGAGAGAGGGGAGGGAGTTCAAATGAGAAGAAAGAAAATAAGGAAAGAGAAAAAAAAGGTAATTAAGTACCTTTTTCACTTTCCCCCCTTTTGACTTTTCAACCCCTCTTTTCCTTTGTTATTTAGCTACTAGAGAGGGGGCTGACTTGTCTAATAAAACTGGCCCCACATACTACTTAAACTAGAGCGTTTTTCGTCTTTTACAGAAAACACTCGTTAATTTACCCGGTTTGGCACTATTCACTCACCGGGCCCGTTTTTCGGATTTTACTCGTTTCTTTATTTTTAATGGTTATTAAGCTTCCATTAATACTTAATTATAGTTATATAATCAACCATAATTTTTACGGGTCTGTTTGACCACTTAAAGTCGCGTTTTCGGGTTTTCTCAAAAAACGTGCTTTAAAACTCCGTTAGCGTTTTAACCCATTATTTGGATCCGTTTTATTCGAAAATCACTTCCGCATACTAATTAGGCCTGACTAAGCCTTAGGAACCCATCTCGGACCCTAACCGAGGTCATATACCTCCTATACTCATTTAACGCGTGTTGTATTGTTTTTCGCTTTTCAAGCGTTTTCTCTTTTCTTTTGGTTTTATTCTCTTTACCAATACTCTCTAGGCACTCTTAGGCCTTTAATAATCACATTAGGATAATTTAATCACCATTTTTAAGTCCGGAGTATTAAACAACCCTTCTATTTTCCACTAGTTTACCCTTAGACCTTCACAAGGCATTATTTTTCCTTTGTTTACCAAAACTTGCACGAGACTTAACACTTCACATAACATAACTTTGGTGTGTTTAAAACACCCATTTGATCTGTAAATCCACCAAGACAAATGCCTAAGTCATCATAGCACTCAAGAACTCCTTAATTCATTTTTCTTTCACCAATTTAACACTCAACAATTCCTAGTACAATCTAGGTCACCAAACTTCATTTGATCACCAAAAACTCCTTGTTTACTCACCAAACTTTGAAATAGGTTCTCTTGTATCACCTTACACCAAAACACATAGTTTTCCACTTTTATACAATCCAAGAACACTCAATCCCTTAATACACATCCTTACACACAAACACATGGTTTTTCATCCTTTAACCATCAAAGGCATTTATCTTCACAAGCAATGTTCTTTACACACAACTAAACCTTTAAAACACTCCTACATCACAATATAGTGCATAAACTTAAATTGTTTGGCACATAGGCCCTTAAATAACATGGCTCTTAGGCCCTTAAATTGCATTAAACTTAAACACTGAATTTCCCACATAATAATTGCCTTTAACCTGAAAATACACCCAACATTACATATGCCCTTAATAACCTCCTTGTGGGTATTCACTAACTCAATTCCCATTGGCTCTTTAGGTTATTTATTAAGCAATATAAAGCTCAATTTCTAAAGCACAAAACCACATTAAGAGAGGTCATTTACCTCTTCTCTTCAAGATTTTCTCACTTGTTTTCTCTTGTTCTTTCTTGATTGAAAATCGGCTAGGAACTTTTATCACTTGTCAATCTTCTAACCAATACACATATAAGGGTAATGAGCATTAAGCTTCATACTTAAACTCATAAATAAACCCTAGATTACATAAGTGTTTTAAAACACTAAAATGGAAGTTTACCTTGGAATTTGAATGAGAGTTTGAACAAGTAGCAAGAGAGGACTCCTCCTAGTCCTTTGAAGAACAATTCAAGCTACTAAAGAGAGTAAGGCAAGGCACCATTAAGAGGTGATTTTCGGCCATGTACAAAAATGAAGGGAAACATGGATTTTCTTTGATTTTCCTTACCTTGAAGCAAAGGAGAACAACATGATGTGAAAAGATGAGTTTTTCCTCCTTCAATGGAGATTATCCATGGCACCAAAATTGAGTTCTTAAAGATTTGAAAAGATAGAAGTGCAGAGCTTGGTCTAACTAAGACAAAGGTAGTCTTGAAATTGATTTTGGAGCATGGAGTCATGAGTTACAAGTAAAAGAAGATCAAGAATGGGGGTGAACTGTAGCAAGACGCTTTGGAGAAGGGAGGAAGAAGATGAAGATGTTGGGAATGAGTGGGAAAGAAAGAATGAGGTGAGAGAGTACACTTTAAGAGATATTAAAGTTATAAAGGTAATTCTTCTTTTTCTTACTTTTTCCTTCCTTCCTTTATTTAGCTAGCAATTGTTGGTGACTCACCATGTTGAAAACCGGCTCCCTTTATATGATAGGGCATTTTATGACCTTTTTTTACCAATTAAACAACTTATGTGACTAACTTAAACTAGCACTATTGGAGCACTATTTATAAATCAGTGCACATATTTGTGAAATTTTTGATTTCCCATTGCTTTAGACTCCATAATGTGATACTAAGTAGTACACATATTAATTAAAGAGTAATGATGAACATTTAGCCACTCAAAACCCATTTCCAAGACAATTTTTCAAAAATGTGCTTTAAGACTCCTTAAAGCACATTTTGTGTTTTAACTTGTTTTCAAGCTTGGGTTTCTTTAGTAATTGGTTTAATACGTTCATTAATATGTAAATAAGGTCTAGTAATGACCTTTAGGTCTTATACAAGGTTACACCAAGTCTAGGGCCAGTATTTGCTTAAATTGACTTTATGGTGTTTTCTTGGGTTTTGTTTGGTTTAAATTGTCTACCAATGTTTCTTAAGGACTTAGTTAGCCTTAACAAATCATAATTGCATATTATTAAGTCTTAGTAGGCTCTTTGGGTCGTAACCAAGTTCATTCCAAGCTTAGAGCGTGTTTTTGCTCAAATTGTCTTTATGGTACTTTATTGTGTTTACTATGGTTTAATTTACTTAATAGCATTTCTAAGGAACTTTTTAGCCTTTATATACCATAGTCTAATACTTAAACAACATATCAAGGTTTGGGGTATTTCACTTAAGAACACTTGAGCAAAGTTAAGATTAACGGGACAATGGGGTTAAGTACGAGAGTAATAGTAGTTTATATACAGTACGATCTTGATGTTAATAGAAACACTGGAAATTGATACTAGTTCTTCGGGAGTGACCTGAGGAGCGTGAGATGACACGTTAGAGTAAATCCTCGGTGACAGGTATGGTTTTTTTGCAACTTGTGTCCTACTGAGCTGCGCTCGGCTTGTGTGTTGCTTGTTATGTGTGCCGACCTCATAAGATAAATGCATGAAAACAGATATTGTATTGTATATCTTGATGCATGCTTGTGAACTAACCATCCTTGCCTGAATGAGTGGTCTGACTGAGTGTAGTAGACCGACTCGTAAATGATTAGAGACGGGTTAGTGACTCGTAGAATGAGTCGAACCACGAAATAATTGAACGTGGGAAAACACACAAGAATTATCGATGAGTGGACAACGATAACTCAAACTTATGAATTTACTCGAAACGAGAAAAGTGACACACGGGACTAGTGAACTCCCTTATAACGACTAGTCGGCCTCCTATATGAGGGTGTGACTTAATGTGAGAACACATCAAAACTTATAAGTATGGAATTATAGGGGCGACCCTTAAGTTGGTGAATACAATGAATTAGGAAAACCTCCTAAGTTATGAGATGGCATCAAGAGAGATGCTACTGACTAATATATATATATATATATATATATATATACAAGTATATATTGTTACTAACCCGAGAGTTGGGTTAGGGGGATTGTGAGTCACGCGTGCAAGGAAGAGGAAACAACAGAGTGTTTGTTTCTGATTTCGTGGTCGAACTCCCTTGTTACAGGGCTGTGTGCCACATAGTGGTGCCCTGCAGGGCCGTGTGCCACATATTGGTGCCCGTTTGGAGTGAGACTGGCAGAGCTTACCCGTTTAAAGAGGTAAGATGGGTGTTATGGTTAAGGAAGAGGAGACATGAGAGATTGTTTCTACTTCCATATTGAGATTATAAAAGCCTGGTGGTGAGATCTATATATGTCTCTGCCCGGAGGCCTATGAGGCTTAACTTAAAAATTATTCAGGAAAGGAATAATTGAGAAACCTAGATCGGGACCGAGAGTGTCTAAGGATCTAGAAGACAAGTAAACTATCTGGTTGAAATGGATAAGTTAGTGAATAATGAGAATGAGACTTACTTGAGATAGGGTTTCTCAAGGCTTAAAGAACAAGGTTGAAATACCCCAAACCTAAGTATACTAAGTAAACATCAAATTATGATGTATTAAGGCTAGAATATGCCTTAGAAAGATTGGTAGACAATTTAAACCAAGGAAAACACAAGAAAGTGCCTTAAGGGCAATTTGGGCAAAAACGTGCTCTAAGCTTGGAGTGACTTTGATTAGCACCCAAATACCATTATAAGACTTTAGTAACATGCTAATGGACATTTTAAATCAATTAGCAAAGAAAACCAAGCTTGAAAACAAGTTAAAACACAAAATGTGCTTTAAGAAGTCTTAAAGCACATTTTTGAGAAATTGTCTTAGAATTGAGTTTTGAGTGGCTAAATGTCCATCATTACTCGTTAATCAACATGTTTACTAATTAGTATCACATTAGGAAGCCTAAATCAATGGGAAATCAAAAATTTCAGAAATATGTGCACTAATTTGTGAATAGTGCCAAATAGTGACTAGTTTAGTCTTTAATCAACTTAGTTTAGTTAATTGGTCAATAAAGGCCAAACATGTCCTTGTTTAACAAGGGGGCCGATTTTTAAGAGTGGTGAGTCACCACATGAGTCATTCAATTAAAGAAAAGAAGAGGGAAATAAGTGAAGTTACTATTTGCTTTATAAAAGCAAAATATCTCTTAATAAGCCACCTTTCTTCTTCTCTCTCTTCATTCCTCTTCTTCCACGGTTTCTTCTTCCCTTCTCTTGCTCCAAAACTGAGAGAGCTCCATCCATGGGTGCTCCACCTTCAAATGCTCACCAAGTGTTCATCTTTGCTCCAAATCAAAAACCAAGTATAGATTTCTCTTAGTTAGGCCAAGACCTATCTTTCTATCTTTTCAAATCATTCAAAGCTCCATTTTGGTGCCAAGAGGAAACTCCATTGATGGAGGAAAATCAATTTGAAGAGCCCATTTGGTTCTCCATTCATTCAAGGTAAGGAAAATGTAAGAAAAACCAAGTTTCCATCACTTCCTTACATGGCCGAAAATTACTACTCATGGGGCCTTGTTTTTATGCCTTTTTCTAGCTTGTTTTATTCACCAAGGACTAGTGGAGGTCCTCTTTCATTCAATGCCCAAGTCTACTTTGAGGCTTCAAAGGTAATCATCCACTTTTATGCCTTAGAACACATTTCTAACCTGGGTTTTCATTCCTTGAGGTTAGTGTATTGTTTAGTACTCATGTGAGTCATTGAATATTGGTTAGAACATTGGCAAAGGAAGTTTAAGTGGTGGCCGATATTCATTCAAGAAGAAGGTCTAAGGAGGAAGATAAGATAAGCTTGAGAAAACAAGGTAAATTACTTACCTAATGGTGGTTAAGGTTTAAGGAATGAGTTTTAGATGAGTACCAATGTAGCCTAGGGCTTACATTAGGTAATGGGTTATGTAACCTAAGAAAAAGAACTTAAATAAGCTTGTGAACTTGTGACTAAGGAGCTAATGGGAATGAGTTAGTAATATAAGTTTAAGATGGATTTTAAGAGCATTATAACTACCATGAGATTGATGGGTGTATTTGCAGGTTGAAAGCTTTTATATGTGGGAAATTCAGTGTTTAAGTTTAAGTCATTTAAGGGCCTAAGAGCCATGTCATTTAAGAGCCTTAGTGCTATGCAATTTAAGATTATTGCAATGTATTGAGTTTGATGTGATTGAGTTGGTTTGGGTGAGAAGATATGATGGAAAAGAACTTGATATGTGTGAGATGGTTGAATGAGGAAAACAATGCATTTGGGCATGATAATATACTAAAGGAGCTATGGCAAAATTTGAGTAGGAAACTAAGTGTTCAGGTGGTGGTGGTGAGTTGATATGACCTAGGATTCACTAGGAGTCATTAGAAGGAACTAGAGTGGAAATGAGTTAATTAAGGAGTTCTTGAGGCTTAGAATGGCCTAGAGTTGTCTAGGAGGAATTGGAGGCTAGGTGGGTGTATTAAACACACCGAAATCATGTGATGAGGAATGCTAAGACTTGAGCAAAGATTTGGATGGAAAGGTGTATAATGCTTTAAGGTGATTTAGGTATGAACTAGAGAATAAAACAATGAGGAGTTTGGATAGTTTGTGTAAGTGTGATGATGCTAGTAGTGGACTAATGAGGTTTAGTTTAGATGTTAATGAGTGGACTTAGGTGATGGAAGAGAAAGGTGTGGGAGAATGTTGTCAAATGTCAAGGAAAATGACTAGGAATGTAAAAGAGCGTATGATCATGAGGGTGGTGAATAAGATGCATAAAAGAGGTGGAAATGTCTAAGGAGGGTGTTACATGGTCAGGGTAAATGAAGTACCATGTCAAGGTGTTAAGGTAATGGGAAGCAATGTATAAGTAAGCTCAAGAGTTTAGGAGTGATGAGTAACAAATGAAAAGAAGAGAAATTGTGCATGGACATGCAAGATAACCTTGGAAGGTTTAACGAAGCAAAGATGGAATGTAATGATGTTAAGGAGGAGTTATATTGATTGGGAAGGAAACACTTTGGATAGTTAGAGTTTTAGACAAAAATTACATGTTGGAAAAATAATGAAATAAGTAACAAGTGTTAGAAATTCTTTTAAGGATTGAGAAAATGGTTACGGAGGTTTTAAAGGATGTTCTAAGGTGAGTTTAAGAGCCTATATGGTATTAAGACATAATGGGACACTTGTGGAAGAGTTGGCCATTTTTGCAAGGAAGGAGATAAGTGTTTAAGGGTGTAGAAGATGAATATTCTGGCCTATCCGAACTTCCGTCCGAATTTGGGAGCTCGGACATGCCCTGTTGCGATTAGAATTTTTGAGTCTCGGCTAGAGTCCGAACTACCGTCCGGACTTAGATGTTCGGACACTTGAAATTCTTCCTTTGATTTTTCCTCGACCCATGTCCGAACTTAGGGAAGTTTGGACACATGTTCGGACACACGTCTGGTTGCACCCTTTTGAGTCTCGACTTGAGTCCGAACTTGGTAAGCTCGGACACAAGTTCGGACGCGGTGTTGTTTTGACCAAAAACTTTGTTTAAGGTTAGGAAATGAAATCCAATGGTGGGGATTGATATGTAATGATGTTATAAGGTTGTTTAAGACATGTTTGGTGGGTATCAATGATAATTAAGAGGGTGAATAAGTATAAGTTATGAGGAGAAGTGATTCACTTAAGATTAAGTTTGTAAGATTAAATTGTAAGACTTAAGAAGTGTTAGGTTGGGATCATTAAGGGTTAAGTAAGTTAAGTAAGGTAAGTAAGTTAAGTAAGTTGAATTAAGTTAAGTGATTAACAACCGAAAACTGAATGAATGTTTTAGGACTTGGGAATGTGGACTCCGAAAGAGAGTAAGCAACCGAACGACCAATGGTGAACGGTACAGTTCTTCTTGTGACCTTCTTGCTAATGAGGTGTCCCTCGGCTTGTGTGCTATTTGTTTTTGTGTGCTCACTAAACAAGATAAAGCATGCAACCGGAACATCATGTTTATTGTATTGTTGTGTGATGTTTGAAAACTAACACAACATACCGTGAGAACTTACTAACCAACGTTTAGTAAGGAAATGAGTGAGACTAAGGAACGCTCCCTAATATGGGTTGGTATAAACCGAAAGAGGTTAACCAACAAACATGGTCTTGAGACTACTACTAACTGGAACTTGAGTGAGGAAACCCGGGACTTACTCCGGTCATGCATGCTAAGGAAAGGGGGTCGGTATCTATAGCAGATCCGTCCTCCGCTTAAGGACTTGTCTTCGGACTTGTAGCCTAGGGCCGGTTGCCGGCTCAGCTACGCTGGACTCCCGTCCAGGGTAGGTGGCATTAAGATGGTGCGGTGGGATCACCTAAATCCCAGGTTTGGACTTAGGCTTCAACCATTCCCCTCCAGGAACGGTTTGTATACTGTGAATAAGTTAAGATTAAGATTAAGGTAAGGTTAAGATGAGTTGCAACCATTCCTCTTTAAAGGATGGTTTGTATATTAAGATTAAGATAAGCTACATCCACTCCTTATTAAAGGATGGTTGTTTCTAAGACTAAGATAAGACTAAGATTGAGGTGAGATAAGGATGGACTAAGATTAAGAGGGAACATTACTTAAGGAGTTAAATAATTAACTCTCTAATTAAGGGAACGCATTTAAGTCGTTCATTGTGTGTGAACTTTGATTGTTCATATTTGAGTTGTTGTTTACTGCACTTTCTATTATGTTGTGCATCTAATCAACCTCCATGCTATCGACAATTAGTCGTCGTAGCCACGTTAGCTTGGGGGCCATGAGAGGATCGTACCAGTATTCGTGCTGACCCCCTTTGGGGGCTATTTTTACTACACAGGTGAACATCAGGAGGCGGCCGTCGCGAGAGTAAGAAGAGGTACAAGTGTGAAGGGTTAAGTGTGGCCTACGAGTTGTGCATGTACACTCGTATGGCAATTGAGTTAGTAAGATGTATAGGATATGAGGGGATTGTAAGAAGGAAATGTAATTGGTTAAGGTTATTGTACTAATGTTCGGTATATTCTGTAGTCAGACCGTGGTAAGGTCCTGGAGTGTAAAGAATTCCACTGTGACATGTATATGTATAAGTTGTTAAGTTGCGAGACCACATTTGGATTGAGTTGGGGTGTTACAAAGGTAAATTAATCTAATGAACTTGATGAGATATCCTTGTTGGTTGTATTCTTTGCTTGAATATTTGTTATGAATGCGAGCAAGTTGTATGTTTATTGCATGTCATGTTTTGATTTAAATAAAATCAATCGCATGCTAAGATGAGAGTTAGTTGGGTGTGACCCGGTAGTAGCGAGTTGCACGTCTACCATACCAGCAAAGGTGCTGAGCCCCTTTGGGGCCACCCATTCTTTTTCAGGAATGATGGACACGATCACCGTTCGAGAGTAGGACGGGGATGGCGGTTAAGCACGGGTAGCTGGTAGATACATTTGTAATTGTATGTATTGGTAGGGTAAGTCCGAATGTGTTATCAGCATAGAGAATGTTAAGACTCGGTATATGGGATTGTAAGTATTGAGTATTATACTGACTCGGCTTAAAAATGAGACGATGATTGTATTTGTTAAGCACTCGGGTATTCTGGTCCATCAGATCGGTACTGTTATTGTTTAGGCCTTCTTAGCCACGTGGGTGGCTGACGGCATTGTATCACCCTCCATTGTTTATGGATTTCTTCGCTGTGATTGTAATAATGAACGTGATGATTACGAGTTAATGGTGTATTTAGCGGTAGGGGTGTTACATCTGCTCATCCAACTCGTCACACACATGTATTATAGTATTAAACATAATTTTTGTTTACATTTATTGAGATTTTATGAAAATATTTTGGTTAATATTCTATATTTTGAGTATATTGTCGATATTAATTGATGTGGTATGTGTTAATGAATAATAAAGGGTGTATTTTTATTGAAAAACTAAGCTTATATAGGTTTTAAAAGCTAAAAATACTTGATGGAAAAGAAGAAAAAACGGGTAACGGGTTCACTTATTTCAACTGCATCACTCGCAGGTGATGAGTGAAACGGGTGACGAGCCGAGTCAGGTGATGCGGGTGAAAACAGGTGATCAAGGGTGCGGGTGGAGTGTCACCCGAACCCGAACCCGATTCGTTCCCATCCCTGTGACGATTTGGAGAAAGAAAGAAGGCAGAGGAGAGTCGCGCAAAAGTAACGTGAACCGATCTGATTCAACCGAAGGGAATTTGGTGATGGAAACAATTCTCTATCAAATTGACGGACATAGTATTTGCAATGGATTTGAAAGTAAAATGTAAAATAAAATGGATGGTTCAGATTAAATGGGAGATCACCTATGGAAGTAACGTCAATGAAGACGCATGGGATGGGATGAGGATGTTGGTGTTTGGTAGACAATGATAATATATGGTAGGTTCTGGTTATTTGTAACACCCCTACTCTATTCGGCTCCTAATCATCTTACTTAACAATATAATCGCAGCGGTAATCTCAACAATTGACTACTGGTCACCGTTCTTGCTCGCCCATACGAGTAATAACGTGCTTCTGATAAGCTCTAAAATACGAAACATTTTCTCGCAGTGACAACAAGAGATAGATCTAAACTCCCAAAACCAATATAAAATACATTCACAGTGAGCTTTCTACGTATCCAAAACCTATACATGTTTCTAGGTTCGTATTAAAATGCAACAGTGCATGTTAAATAACTGTAATCAAACTACCCAGCGCGTCACTCTCTTTGCCGACACCGGAAGTTGCATACCTGCAAAAATGGTAGTTTGTGGTATGGAATCAGCCCCTGCTGAGTATGTTATTACCTGACTGTCGTGCACCCTCGGACCATTCAGTTATTTGGTCGAGAGTATGCAATTCGTTTCCATACAAATAGTTCAATGTTGAAACTGTAAAACAACAATATATATTGCAGTAATCTCAAATAACAAACAAGCCCCGGCTTCACACATCGCATCGTAATAAACCACTGAAGCGTTTGCAGCGCTTATATGAGTACAGAGACTCCATTCCAACAAACACTTAATATTTCATAATTGAGTTCAGCGACTCACTCGACCAGACACCCAACCACAATCCACACATGAGTACGGTGACTCGACACAACCAGTTCACAACACACAATATGAGCACAATGGCTCGTTCAAACAAATCCACCAACATACCTCACATAACCACAAAGCACAACCAATGAACAACAAGGCGAAGTAACGAGAATTATAAACGAGTATGAACTCTCGTCTTTGGCATGCAAGCCCAAATAATGTTCGCCTACTGTACGAGTTAATATAGTCGTTCGTAATTGTTCAGTCATGTCTAATGACAACGTCTCGTTAGAACGACGTGTCTCTAAGTTACCCATCTCTTATGGCGGGTCACCCACGGCAATAGCCACTCCAGCGGTAGAGTCTCCGTCCTACGAACAATCTGTAGTTCGTTGGAAATTTATCCAGATACTTACGGCTACCACACGGTGTCCTAGTATCGTTAATGGATCACAATTCACAGCAAGAGCCACATCCTTGATAAACTTATCTATACCATCGCATCGCTTTACTATTCTTTTTTTTTCTAACACAGCAGACCAAGGTCGTAGTCCAATCCTGAGTATGTCGACTCGGGATCCAGTGCTAGATACGAGAGCGGCGTTAAAGAGGCCAATGCTCCGTATATAAGTCTCAGATATTTTATATATCTTATTATCCTAATGCTACAACGTTTTACTTACGTTCCTTATATTACACATATAAGATAGCATCATTGCCGCTAGTTCGTTTTATAATATGTTCATATATACGAACGGTACTGTTATCGCACAACAGTAATAATAAAGCAGCATTAATACACAACTCAAGCATATTATTTCACACAAGCAGACATTCAATCTTATCACAGATTTTCACACCATGTCTGAACTGAGGAAATCCTCAGAGACAATCAAGCCACATAAATAACATACCGTTCACCCTGATGTATTACGGTGGAGTATGAATCAGCAAGATCCTATGCTCCTTGTGTATCTTTAACAATCTAAACAATACATAATGCTACTGATTAGCATACCGTATAACAATACAATCCTACGGTACCCCGTACCGTCCTAATAACTCCCGGTTAACCCCCCGTTATTAACTATCAATGTTTGTCGGGCTTTTGGTTTAACTCGAGATTGGAAAAGTGTTATATTACATGCGTAGTTTGTCTTGTATATTAATATACTTATTGTTGGACTTGTTATCGCATGTAACTAATGTATATTTGTAGATCGTATAGTTTGTTTCATTATGTATGTGATCCTTTGTCATGCACTATGCATCTTACCTTAGTATTTATTTTTCTAAGGTTTGTCTTTTCTTTTCTTTTTTTTTCTTTTTTTTAAATCCAATGTGGTATAATTCATTTGTAAACTATACGTTTAATTACATGAATTCTTATATCACATGTACACTCTCTTTACATTAGAATTCCATATCCAATGTTTGTAATTCTTTTTCCTTTATCTATTATCATTTTAATTATGATAATCTATAATTATTGAACCACATCACATTTTCCACACCATTACATATATTTATTTATATGTGTGTATTATGGAACTATTTATTACATGGTAAGTCTTATAATCTATATTCATTCTTTTTAATGAATATCTCTTATATTATAAATGTTATAACTCTTATAACATTAAAAACCATATTATAAATTCCATTTAAAAATGTTAATATTTTCGAACAGCACCTATGTTCTTAAATATTTATGAAATCCACCACTTGATTAATATAATGTTACATTCTAGTTATATAACATATCTTATGACATTTAAGTCATTTAAAACAATCATAACCTATAGTTATATTTTGTTTATAAAATACCAAGCAGCCCCCTTATATTTTCGGCTTTTATTAAAACTATATTTTATACATATATCTTTATAAAACCTTATATATAATTCCAAAAATTCCCAAACTATACCAAAAGGTTATAAACATTATTCTTAACCTTATTTTTCCTCTGAATCTCGGTTTATATATATTGTTACCTATTTGTAGCAATGTTATAAAATACCATATATTATACTTATAATTCATATGAACTCCAAACTTAACCAAATAAACTTCTAAAAATTTCTAATAACTTAAGGACTTTACTAAACTCCATTTAGCACCCTTAATTCTCGACAATTACATTACCACCCCAAACCTTATAAATCTTTTACAATTTAATAAGTATCTTATTATAAGGTAGTATTTTAATTTCTTAAATTTTCTAAACTTGGTCAAAGTCTCCTATATAGTCAACTTTGACTCCTAATACCAAGTGGGAACCAATTTTTCGGTAATTACAAATAATAACCTATACTTTTCTATTTTTACAATTTTGACCCAAAACTTTATAAAATGTTATAATTCTTATTAAATTCATTTAAAAACCCTAAATTGTTCTAAATTACGCCCACGACTTTCTAAATTCTTAATAATTACGAATTGGCCCCAATTTTAGTTATAAGCATAAATAAAACTAAATAAGCTTATAAACTTAAATAAAATGGCCTAATGACATGGCTTATTACAACCTTGAACTTGCAAAATAAATTACACAATAAATGTCTCAAAATATAGCATATATATTCGGCCTCACTTAGGTTTAATTATTTTTCCACATAATGTCATAATTTGACCATCATGTTAATTAAATCCCTTAAATGACTAGCTTAATTTATCTTAGCCTTTTTTTTTTCCATTTTTAGGTCATATGACCTATATATATATATATATATATATATATATATACTTATAATATATATCATAAATACAATTACAAAAATCATAAGTTTAAGGTGTTTATACCTTGATTAAGCCTTGTATGCTCTCGGCCACTTGTAGGAAAAATCACCACTTGATTTAGACATATTTAATACACAAAAACAAGATATGGTTACACTCCAAGCTTGAGCTTAACCATAAGGGATAATTAATGTAAGATTTAAGGCAAAAATCACCTTAAAAATGCAAGGGAAGTTCTAGGTATTTTCGACCTGAACCAAACACACCACAAGGTGTTAGATCCACCATATTGACATAGGAAATAGTTAGATCTCGAAATACTACCTTGTTATTAGGTTTTACCTTGGAAAAATGCCTTAAAAGAGAGTATTTCTCTTGGATCTCGGTCACCCTTGCTCCAAATGGCTAACCAACAGATTCCACATGAAAAGGAGAAGAAGATGAGGCTATGACCAAAGTTTCACAGCCAAACTCGAAGGGAATCAAAAGTTATGAGCTTAAAGCACATTTTTACCTTAAAATGTAGATTTGAACAACCTTGGTCCCTCTACTGGTCTCAACCGAGTTTAGCTCTTGTTATAACCTTAGAACACTGAGAATAAGCCATAGGAATTGATGAGCCACGAAATTTAGGTGTTGGTAGTGAAGAGATGAAGAAAAAGGGCTAAAAATGACATTAAAACACTTACCTTAAGGACTTAAGAGCTAGGTTTGCCTTCCATGTTCAAGAACAAGCTTTGAGAGCTTGAGAGGAAGGGAGAGCTCGGCTGGAATGAAGGAGATCGGACAAGGAAAGGAGGAAGATTTGAAAGAATTTGAAATAATGTAAAAGTAAGCTTAATTTTCAAAAAGTAATGTATTAGGTAGCATTATTGTCAATCAAGGAATTATGCTGCCTCCTCTCTTATTGCCAGCCGGCTGCCATGGTCCAAGTGGGTCAATTAATTGACCATTGACCATACTTGGTCAATTTGACTCATGCGGGCCCCACTTTAGAGTTTTATTAATATTTTAATATTAAATTTGTAAAAATTCGTAAATTTCTGGAATTAAATTCCTAATATGATATAATATGATTATATATCATATTTAAGGATAATTATAATTTTTAAGCCCATTAAAAATCAATTAAAAAGGCAATCTCACAAAAACGTGCTTTAAGGAGTTTTAGCGCACATTTTTGTGTCACAGGGTGTTCCTGAGCTTAGTTCTCCTTGAGAATGGTTTTATTGTGTTCCTTGATTCATTATAATACTTAGGAATCCACTTTGGATCTTATTTGAGGTCATACAATCTTTATGGTGTCTTAAAGCACATTTTTGGCTTTACCGATCTTAAGGCGTGTTTTGCCTTGTTGAGATCTTTTAGATTGTTCCCCAATAATATTTAGATGTTTAATAATCATCTTAGATCATTAATAGATCATTTAATTATATTTTAAAGGTTAGGGGTATTTCAGTCTACCCCCCTTAAAAAGGCTTCGTCCCGAAGTCCTTAATCCTCTACAGTTCACCTAAGGAATCAAGTTCCACTAAGTAACCAAGCAGTCCATTGCTAGGGAGTAACTCCCACTAGGTTCAGACCTAGTCTATACACACAACATATATTAAATAGCCAACTCATGGTATAAACTCAATCATATCACATCACTAAGCAAGGTGCACATCAAATTCATCCACAAAAGTACTCAGCGGTACTATATATATATTCATCCAGGTACAAAACTCATAGTACACCGCACTAGACAAGGTGCAAAACTCATGGTACACAGCACCAGACAAGGTGCAAAACTCATGGTACACAGCACTAGACAAGGTGCAAAACTCATGGTACACAGCACTAGACAAGGTGCAAAACTCATAAAGTACTCAAAGGTGTTTGCAAGGGATACTCCACGCATCCCTATCTACATGTTAGTATCTCGCGAGGATACTCACACATCATTCCACATGTATGTGTGCACATATAGTTAACGTTGACAACTCACAGGGAAGCAGTCTTAAAGACCAGGACCTGACGATCCCCAACCCAACCAACGTCTACTACCCGCGGACACACCGGTTTGATCATAACGAAGGACACTGCGGTCCACGGCTCCTCGGGCAGTCACCTTATTTCCTTAGTCACCCACAGACACGCCGGTCTAATGACAAAGGGCTCTGCGGTCCACGGCTCTCTGGGTGATGTCACTCGCAGACACACCGGTCTAATGGCGAAGGACTCCACGGTCCACGGCTCTTCGAGTGACGCCTAAATTCCAATTTCCATTCATATCTGTGTCCACTTGTAGGAAGTTTCGAGAATCGTTCAACCCCGACGTGGTCAGCGTCAGTGTTGAACTATCTCTCACCTCAATTTGTGTTCGGTTTCCCTTGATCGGACCAGGATCAAGTTCAACTTCCCACGTCAAATTCAATCAATCAATTGTTTATTCACTTCTAATCTCGTTTCCTCTTGATATTTACCACCTCGTATCCCATAGATACACAAGTCAACTAGTGTAATTAACCTAATCACCGGCATATAGGGTCATGTATCCTAACCACGTACCAAGTTCACTCGACTTATAATTATTCATACAATTCCTAGAGGTTTTACCTCCACTAGGCTATACATCGGTCTCATGCCGACTCACTCATCGCATTCCAATACTCGGTTTCATACCGAGTCACAAATCATATGATATGGAGCTTTCTACTCCTTTTATTTGCCATCTCCCATCGAAGCTACCAGATAGACCTACTTGAACTCTCAACCGGAGATAACAAGTTAGGCGTTTATGTGTTTAGTGTTCGCAACGTTTGCATAAATAATCGGAATTAGGATAAGAACACTCTATCTGTTCTCCCTTTCCTATTCGCCATAACTAATGCGAACTAAAATATATTTATGTTCATACACATAATACATCACAATATTACCTCAAGTAACATAACACAATCGTAACACTTGTACTCTACGTACAATAATAGTGTTTGCTGCATGTGTGCCATGCGCTACGTACTCCTACGTAAGGTATATTTTAATCGCTCTACCCCCCTTAAAAGTGATTACGCCCACGTAATCTACGAATATATCATCGTGAAGTAATAAGTTCAAGATGTTTCATTCCAGTGGGATTATCCGTGCACTAATGTGTTACATATTTCATTACCCCTTTTTCCATAGGGTCGGGCTTTAGCCCCTCAGGTTATACCGCCTACCTCGCTTAGGTGTATGTATATTCATATACGGTTTGATCGGAAGATGTAAACACATCATTTGTGTTCCTCAAGTCTGCTAGGTATGTCAAACCTAAGCAATATGGGCCCACTCGCTCCGCAAGCAGTCTGCCCAACTACTATATGTTAGTTTACCCCTTTTTGGTAGTAGTTTCATGTCCGTTCCAAGTCCATGTGACGGTGTTTTCTACACAGTCTTCCATAATTATGGGAATGGTGTAATTTATTCGGCTGCGTGGTATCATTAGTCACACACGCTTATTCTTTCAATTTAGCCATTTTATTCAGCTCTCCTGAATTCTATACATGCTCATGGTATATTCCCATGAGTTCATGCCACCCTACCGAACTATCCTTCGGTAAAAGGGTTGTCGAGCTATGCTCTAACATCTAGTGCTTGCAGTAGTAGTCTGATATGCGCATCTAACTGGCGCCTCATGACTCTAAGTTATCTCCCTCTGGAATGAGTTCGTTCTTTGGGTACCTTGTAGGTCTGCTTTTGCTAGTGTGAACTCGTATCCCTCGTGTGTTGGCACTTTAGTGTCCATCTACATGGTTCATTTCTCTTCTCGATTAGGGGAATCCATTTGTTTATCTGATGTTCCACCTTCTGATTCTTACCAGCATAATTCGGTTAACAGTTATTCTAATGGTTGCTTGTTGCGCACCATGTACTAGTCGATTGGACGGTTATCCGCCGTTGCGGTTTGCACGACTGTGGGTTTTAGCTTGGTGTTCATTCTCTGTTCAAACCTAATTGGTACTACATACTAACGTTTATGGCTTGAGCATGTGGTTATTATTCTTTAATGCGACATCATCGCAGCGCCCTCAGCGCGTGGTATAACTCTCTTTGTGCCCCCTTTTTGGGTAGCATCTATAATCACAAGGGTTTCTCTAAGATAACTTCCTTAAATACCACAATTCCTTTTCTCATTCATGGGTTCAACTTGCCATTACCATTAAATTGGCCTTAGTTTCCCTCGTTTACTAAAATCCCTAAAACTTATGTTTAACTCCTCCACTGTGGAGTTGCGACCTTATGTCACTTTATTATCAAGCTATCCTTGATTTTCCTAACCTTGCTAGGTTGACTGAGATCTCTCTCGTCGTTACATGGTTTACCTAGTCAGAGTTCCATTCGCTGACTTAGACGTAGAGTTGATTACCTCCTGGGTCCTACACCACTCGTTTACATGCATGGGGTACCATACTGATACATTACTACTTACCCAACCAACCTAATATAGTTTGTCAGGCCCACAAGCTCCTAGGAGTGCGGTCGTCCCATGTCTCGTTTAGTGCACTCGTAGCGTTCGTACCCGGTGATCATCGTACTCTTAGTCCCGGTAATTTAAGTTTAAGTGACTATGCTGCCAATTCTTAACCTTTGATGTCAGAATGGCCCTAATATTAGGTTCTATGGTTTCGTTTATTAATGTGTGTTTCCTTTACCTTCCCTAAGATATGTGTTTGCGACTTATCGCCCTAATTCTGGTTTCCACATGCTCGCCATCTGGTATCTGTGAGTGGGGTTCAGTAACTACTTATTACCTCTCCCGTTCACTCCTAGGCTGTTAACGCCTTCAGATATGAGTTTTCAGTATTCGAACTCCACCCAATCTATTGGGTTACACCCTATGGTGTTTCCGGACTCCATGATAAAGATTGATACCTCGGGTTTCCCCTGTCTTATGGTAGTCCCGTTAGTCTGACATTAATCAGTACTTGTGATTCATCACCCTTTTTCCCCTAGTTTTGGGTCACTTTGGTGGTACTAAGGTATCCCTCCGTAGGCCTATGCCATACGATATTCAGCCTCAATACTGATTCTGATAGTTAAATGATTGTTAGTCTTGTTATTTAATTTATTCCTAGTTGGTTTTAATACTTTCTCCCGAGGTTACAATTGGGTGTCCACAACTTAGTGGTTTCCGCTAATCATTCCTCTTCATTGTGTGGTCCTTACTCTTATTCAACTCATATCTCCTCCATCCTCTTTGAGGTAACGGTATCTTCCGTCATCAAGCAATTTTCACTTTTTAGTTTATATCCACTGCCCTCCATACGGGAGTCTAGCAGCATAATGGATCACGACACCTCCGGCGTGTGTGGTGCGGGCATTACATCGGCCCCTTTTTTTGCACGTTCACATCTGCCTACTATTATTTTTTAAAAGGTCCTGCCTCATATAGCTCACTTCTTGCCCTCTGGCAATGTTCAATCGTAGTGGTTTAACCACGAGTGTCACGCACTCTCTAAATATGGTTATGCTGGTCCTGAAGACCCGTCACTCCCCACCGGTAATGGTTGACGTTTAATGTCCATACCGGCACTGGGGTTAGACTTGTAGGCACTAACTATTGTTACTCTCATTCACTCCCCTTTTAATATTCTACTAAATGGTGTATTGTTTTTTTTTTTGGTTTAATGGTCAGACCGGCTAGGTCTTCTCGAGGTTCTATCGACCTCAAACCCAAGGGTTTCGTACCCCTGCCCTTAAGAAGGTTGTGTCCTGCTTTATTGCATTACGGACTTACATAAGATTTAGTGTTTTATTGGTAACCGCCTGGACCACCACGTCCTTTAGGGTTAGTTTACTGTCGCTGCACTTGCTGTAGCAAGTGCGCAAGGTAGGTTGAAATTTAGTACTTTGGTTAGTGTGGCACTTGCAGTGGCAAGTGCGCCATGCAGCCTGCGCCACCGGTACGGTGTGTCAGTGCAGTGCTATTCCCTAGTCGGGTTCCTGTTCAAGTCAAAAGTTCTTATTCAAATTTATATAGTCTCACTCCCGCACTCGTTCCCACAAGCTTGTCATGGTAATAAAGTCTTACTTTCCTCACGAGGCGTTGCATGATAGCAACTTGACGAGTTCTTGTTCCTACAGTTCTCAAGATTTCCCCTCATGCACGTCGGGCCATCTTGAACCTTCAGTGTTGCATGGTTTAGAGTTACTCGCTTCGGGTGAGACTTCAAAAAGGTAATTCCTTCCATTTATTACATATCTTTAAACTAATCATTACTCGTCGTTTCCACTCCCTTTTCCCCCAAGCGCACTGACCAGTGTTTTCTTGGATATAGGACGGGGTTGCTTTGCTCATAGCAAGTTAGCCCCATTAGTCCTACAGGAAATTTTCTCCTCAAGCTCGGTCCATTATTTATCACATCCTCGTATGGTAGACATTATGTCATTACCAGGACCCCCGGTCCTAAGCATTACATCAAAACACCAAGTCTTATTTTCTACATTTAACCTAATCTTCTTAGCATCCACATCGGGTCTTTCCGATCAGGAGAGTTATCTCCGTGGTGTTTCTCATTTCATTGCCTCACTAGATAGTACTCGGGATATGGGCTGCGGCGGGTGGGGTACCATTGCAAATTTTCCGGGATGCTCTCCCATCAAGTGCGAGTGGTTCATACCATCTTCGCGTTACTTGGGGTTGCTGGACCTTCACCACTTTCCGCTGCTCCGTGTTCTTCCTTAGTACTGTTACCCTGACCTCTCTCTGACATAAGTCAAGAGGACGGGTTAGACCTTTACTTGGTCTAATACCATAGTTTCGGTCATTTATTATTGAAGTGCCTCCACGGTTATGGTGTGCAAGTTTTAAGCATTGCATCAACCCCGCAAGGTCACGTATCCTCACAACGTTTCCCGTATTCCCAAAACCTATGCTCACTGTATAAATCCTACTATCTCTTGTCATCAGAGCGGTACTCCGCTCTGATACCACTTTTGTAACACCCCTACTCTATTCGGCTCCTAATCATCTTACTTAACAATATAATCGCAGCGGTAATCTCAACAATTGACTACTGGTCACCGTTCTTGCTCGCCCATACGAGTAATAACGTGCTTCCTGATAAGCTCTTAAATACGAAACATTTTCTCGCAGTGACAACAAGAGATAGATCTAAACTCCCAAAACCAATATAAAATACATTCACAGTGAGCTTTCTACGTATCCAAAACCTATACATGTTTCTAGGTTCGTATTAAAATGCAACAGTGCATGTTTAAATAACTGTAATCAAACTACCCAGCGCGTCACTCTCTTTGCCGACACCGGAAGTTGCATACCTGCAAAAATGGTAGTTTGTGGTATGGAATCAGCCCCTGCTGAGTATGTTATTACCTGACTGTCGTGCACCCTCGGACCATTCAGTTATTTGGTCGAGAGTATGCAATTCGTTTCCATACAAATAGTTCAATGTTGAAACTGTAAAACAACAATATATATTGCAGTAATCTCAAATAACAAACAAGCCCCCGGCTTCACACATCGCATCGTAATAAACCACTGAAAGCGTTTGCAGCGCTTATATGAGTACAGAGACTCCATTCCAACAAACACTTAATATTTCATAATTGAGTTCAGCGACTCACTCACCAGACACCCAACCACAATCCACACATGAGTACGGTGACTCGACACAACCAGTTCACAACACACAATATGAGCACAATGGCTCGTTCAAACAAATCCACCAACATACCACACATAACCACAAAGCACAACCAATGAACAACAAGGCGAAGTAACGAGAATTATAAACGAGTATGAACTCTCGTCTTTGGCATGCAAGCCCAAATAATGTTCGCCTACTGTACGAGTTAATATAGTCGTTCGTAATTGTTCAGTCATGTCTAATGACAACGTCTCGTTAGAACGACGTGTCTCTAAGTTACCCATCTCTTATGGCGGGTCACCCACGGCAATAGCCACTCCAGCGGTAGAGTCTCCGTCCTACGAACAATCTGTAGTTCGTTGGAAATTTATCCAGATACTTACGGCTACCACACGGTGTCCTAGTATCGTTAATGGATCACAATTCACAGCAAGAGCCACATCCTTGATAAACTTATCTATACCATCGCATCGCTTTACTATTCTTTTTTTTTCTAACACAGCAGACCAAGGTCGTAGTCCAATCCTGAGTATGTCGACTCGGGATCCAGTGCTAGATACGAGAGCGGCGTTAAAGAGGCCAATGCTCCGTATATAAGTCTCAGATATTTTATATATCTTATTATCCTAATGCTACAACGTTTTACTTACGTTCCTTATATTACACATATAAGATAGCATCATTGCCGCTAGTTCGTTTTATAATATGTTCATATATACGAACGGTACTGTTATCGCACAACAGTAATAATAAAGCAGCATTAATACACAACTCAAGCATATTATTTCACACAAGCAGACATTCAATCTTATCACAGATTTTCACACCATGTCTGAACTGAGGAAATCCTCAGAGACAATCAAGCCACATAAATAACATACCGTTCACCCTGATGTATTACGGTGGAGTATGAATCAGCAAGATCCTATGCTCCTTGTGTATCTTTAACAATCTAAACAATACATAATGCTACTGATTAGCATACCGTATAACAATACAATCCTACGGTACCCCGTACCGTCCCTAATAACTCCCGGTTAACCCCCGTTATTAACTATCAATGTTTGTCGGGCTTTTGGTTTAACTCGAGATTGGAAAAGTGTTATATTACATGCGTAGTTTGCCTTGTATATTAATATACTTATTGTTGGACTTGTTATCGCATGTAACTAATGTATATTTGTAGATCGTATAGTTTGTTTCATTATCGTATGTGTGATCCTTTGTCATGCACTATGCATCTTACCTTAGTATTTATTTTTCTAAGGTTTGTCTTTTCTTTTTTTTTAAATCCAATGTGGTATAATTCATTTGTAAACTATACGTTTAATTACATGAATTCTTATATCACATGTACACTCTCTTTACATTAGAATTCCATATCCAATGTTTGTAATTCTTTTTCCTTTTATCTATTATCATTTTAATTATGATAATCTATAATTATGAACCACATCACATTTTCCACACCATTACATATATTTATTTATATGTGTATTATGGAACTATTTATTACATGGTAAGTCTTATAATCTATATTCATTCTTTTTAATGAATATCTCTTATATTATAAATGTTATAACTCTTATAACATTAAAAACCATATTATAAATTCCATTTAAAAATGTTAATATTTTCGAACAGCACCTATGTTCTTAAATATTTATGAAATCCACCACTTGATTAATATAATGTTACATTCTAGTTATATAACATATCTTATGACATTTAAGTCATTTAAAACAATCATAACCTATAGTTATATTTTGTTTATAAAATACCAAGTAGCCCCCTTATATTTTCGGCTTTTATTATAACCACTAAACTTCTATAAAATCACCACTCATTCCCAATTTATAATACATAGTTTTCTAATTCCCTTAAAACTATATTTTATACATATATCTTTATAAAACCTTATATATAATTCCAAAAATTCCCAAACTATACCAAAAGGTTATAAACATTATTCTTAACCTTATTTTTCCTCTGAATCTCGGTTTATATATATTTGTTACCTATTTGTAACAATGTTATAAAATACCATATATTATACTTATATAATTCATATGAACTCCAAACTTAACCAAATAAACTTCTAAAAATTTCTAATAACTTAAGGACTTTACTAAACTCCATTTAGCACCCTTAATTCTCGGTAATTACATTACCACCCCAAACCTTATAAATCTTTTACAATTTAATAAGTATCTTATTATAAGGTAGTATTTTAATTTCTTAAATTTTCTAAACTTGGTCAAAGTCTCCTATATAGTCAACTTTGACTCCTAATACCAAGTGGGAACCAATTTTTCGGTAATTACAAATAATAACCTATACTTTTCTATTTTTACAATTTTGACCCAAAACTTTATAAAATGTTATAATTCTTATTAAATTCATTTAAAAACCCTAAATTGCTTCTAAATTACGCCCACGGCTTTCTAAATTCTTAATAATTACGAATTGGCCCCAATTTTAATTATAAGCATAAATAAAACTAAATAAGCTTATAAACTTAAAATAAAATGGCCTAATGACATGGCCTTATTACAACCTTGAACTTGCAAAATAAATTACACAATAAATGTCTCAAAATATAGCATATATATTCGGCCTCACTTAGGTTTAATTATTTTTCCACATAATGTCATAATTTGACCATCATGTTAATTAAATCCCTTAAATGACTAGCTTAATTTATCTTAGCCATTTTTTTCCATTTTTAGGTCAATATGACCTATATATATATATATTCACTCTCGGCCATATATATATATATATATGCTTAAAAATTACAAAAATCATAAGTTTAAGGTGTTTATACCTTGATTAAGCCTTGTATGCTCTCGGCCACTTGTAGGAAAAATCACCACTTGATTTAGACATGTTTAATACACAAAAACAAGATATGGTTACACTCCAAGCTTGAGCTTAACCATAAGGGATAATTAATGTAAGATTTAAGGCAAAAATCACCTTAAAAATGCAAGGGAAGTTCTAGGTATTTTCGACCTGAACCAAACACACCACAAGGTGTTAGATCCACCATATTGACATAGGAAATAGTTAGATCTCGAAATACTACCTTGTTATTAGGTTTTACCTTGGAAAAATGCCTTAAAAGAGAGTATTTCTCTTGGATCTCGGTCACCCTTGCTCCAAATGGATAACCAACAGATTCCACATGAAAAGGAGAAGAAGATGAGGCTATGACCAAAGTTTCACAGCCAAACTCGAAGGGAATCAAAAGTTATGAGCTTAAAGCACATTTTTACCTTAAAATGTAGATTTGAACAACCTTGGTCCCTCTACTGGTCTCAACCGAGTTTAGCTCTTGTTCTAACCTTAGAACACTGAGAATAAGCCATAGGAATTGATGAGCCACGAAATTTAGGTGTTGGTAGTGAAGAGATGAAGAAAAAGGGCTAAAAATGACATTAAAACACTTACCTTAAGGACTTAAGAGCTAGGTTTGCCTTCCATGTTCAAGAACAAGCTTTGAGAGCTTGAGAGGAAGGGAGAGCTCGGCTGGAATGAAGGAGATCGGACAAGGAAGGAAGGAATGATTGAAAGAATTTGAAATAATGTAAAAGTAAGCTTAATTTTCAAAAAGTAATGTATTAGGTAGCATTATTGTCAATCAAGGAATTATGCTGCTCCTCTCTTATTCCAAGCCGGCTGCCATGGTCCAAGTGGGTCAATTAATTGACCATTGACCATACTTGGTCAATTTGACTCATGCGGGCCCCACTTTAGAGTTTTATTAATATTTTAATATTAAATTTGTAAAAATTCGTAAATTTCTGGAATTAAATTCCTAATATGATATAATATGATTATATATCATATTTAAGGATAATTATAATTTTTAAGCCCATTAAAAATCAATTAAAAAGGCAATCTCACAAAAACGTGCTTTAAGGAGTTTTAGCGCACATTTTTGTGTCACAGGGTGTTCCTGAGCTTAGTTCTCCTTGAGAATGGTTTTATTGTGTTCCTTGATTCATTATAATACTTAGGAATCCACTTTGGATCTTATTTGAGGTCATACAATCTTTATGGTGTCTTAAAGCACATTTTTGGCTTTACCGATCTTAAGGCGTGTTTTGCCTTGTTGAGATCTTTTAGATTGTTCCCCAATAATATTTAGATGTTTAATAATCATCTTAGATCATTAATAGATCATTTAATTATATTTTAAAGGTTAGGGGTATTTCACTATACCTCTTTACCCGATGCATTGTCAAATTCTTCCCAATAAAGTGTGTAATCAAATCGACAAGTTATGCAGGGATTTCATAAGGGGTCATGATTCGAATAGTAGAAGGTTGCATGATATAGGCTGGGATGTCTTGTGCAAACCCAAATTGGAAGGGGAGTTAGGTCTAAGGAAGACAAAACAAATGAATCTTGCTTGTTTTGGTAGGATAGTCTGGAACCTTGCTAGTAAATACAAATCCTTTTGCAAAAGTGTGTTGCTGCGTAAGTATCCTAGCTCGGCAGGTGCGAGATGTTCTGTTAACTGGAAGAATATACTATGTTGTGCTAACTCTGTGCAGGGAGGACTTCGGTGGACAATCAGCAATGGTAAGGTAGCTAAGTTTTGGACCGATTGCTGGATAACTAATCAAACTTTATTATCTCAGGCGGCTTGCGAGGTTCCGAATCAGTGGTTGGAGCTCTCCGTTTCTGATTATTGGTCTGAGGAATCGGGGTGGATGTGGGAACGGTTTGGGAGTTTTTTGCCCGCCCAGATTATTAATGAAATTGACAGTATTGTTGTGTTTCCTTCTGAGGAAGATGATTTCGTCCATTGGAGACTGGAATCGAGTGGGGCTTACAGCGTTAAATCTGCATACAATTTTCTGTCAACAAGTTTAGTTTCTAATGGTCTTAATGTTTCGTCTACTTCTACATCTACTAATAATATTTTTAAGTCTGTTTGGCACCTCCCTGTTCAGGAAAGAATACGCTTGTTCATGTGGCGTGTTAGCCATGGGAAGATCATGACCAATTCGAGGCGTGCGGCTATGGGGTTTACGGTAAATCAATCATGTCACTTCTGTGGGAAAGAGGAATCTATCCTACATGTTCTTAGGGATTGTATTATTGCTAAGAAAATATGGAACAGGTTACTGCCCTCTAGTTTGCGTGTTCAACTTTATGGTATGTGTATAGGTGACTGGTTGGAGCACAATTTATCTGGGTCTAGCAAGTTCCTGCTCAAAGGCAACAGGAGAGTGATCTTCACTGTTGTTTGCTATGCTCTGTGGCTATCGAGGAATAGCAAGGTGTTTGGGAAAGAGATCAGGATGTACTTACCCTTTAGAAACATCATTTCATCCTGCTTGGTTAACAGACGAGCGTGGCGTATGAAGGAGGAGTACTCTCCTGTTCTGAATCGTGATGTTGTAAAGAGTAACTGTAACACCCCTACTCTAAAATCTGGTTTAACTAGCGCGCCTAACATAATAATCAGTCGATTCGTGACGGTAATTAAAAGACGTACACAAAACAAACAGGGTGTTACCCGCCGTTACCCGCCCATGCGAGTAACGAAGCGTTTACCAACTGTCCAATATACACTACCGCTGTGATGACAGAGATTTAATACAACTAAAATTACAAACCGAATAAATTCCGAAAGAACAGTGAGCCATCTATCTATCCCAATACCACAATGTTTGTAAACAATAAACGTAAACAACCATGTCACACATAAGTAGACTGTTAGCTATCCCAAAAATCCCGCGCTAGCGTTCGGTCTTTGTCCGCTTCAATCCTGAAAGTGGGGGCCGTATAGGCTCAGCCAACGCTGAGCACGAACTATATAACCTTCATGAACCCTAAGACTACTCAAGTTATTTAGCCCAATTGTTAACATGCTGTTCCAATTTTATGTTGTACCGTTTTCATTCACAATAACAATATAACAGCAATCATCACACATAAATTCATACAACAAATTCATACAATCACCATACCATTCACAACAAACAATACGCAAGTATATAAACAACATCAATTAGTAGTGTGAGAGTTATACTCTCTTGAACAATCCTGTTATGCGGCCTTGAGGCCTTCTTGTTTCGTTGTTCAGGGCTAAGAATATTTCTTTGAGTCATTCCTTAACTTTTACTTAACTTGTTCAATTAGGGTGGGCGTCATGTTAGGACAACCCGTATAAGCTTCCCCTACTGGAGCAGTCGCTCTGGTGCACTATAATAGTGCGGTTTGTTAGGAGTCCGCTGTTAGGATAAAACTACACTATAATTAATATAGAATTATAACAAACTATTAGGCAAGTGTACCTATTCGTAGTAGTAAAACAAGTGTCGTATCCACAAGGAGATTGTTCAATTATCCTAGTTTAGGTAGTTAAAAGAAAACTGTAAAAGGGGTTTAGCCGGAGGCAAGCTTGATTTGTGTTGGATTATTAAAGATAATAAAAACAGTAAAAACAGTTGTGAATTAAGTGGATGGTAAATGTGCTAAGGAAGGTGACATCGCCCAATTATAACTCAGATAATAATTATAATCCTAGTTGCTCTTATTTGTCTGTTAAGAATTTTATCTTGTGGCCTTTCTAAATCATAGATAAGGACAGCTCTTAATTAATTCATTAAACTTCTTACAATCAGAAAAAGTCTAAAATCATTAATTAGCTTTAAGTGAGAATTCTTTATAACAGCGATGGATTTTATCTGCTAATCAAGGAGATAATATCTAACGTTTGTCTCTCTTTGTGGTCTATTCTCTAATTTTACAAAATCATTGAAATTAGAGAAACCGTAAATGAGTAAAAATGATCAGTTCTTAAACATTTAATAATAGAGAGAGACAAAACAAATATTTATAAGCAAACTCGGTATTATAAATACGCTGAGTTATTTTGGGTTAAACACCCATCCTAAGCACAATTATGAGATTACTCAGACATTGTCAGAAATAAAAACAGAGTAGAGACTGAAATATTCATTACTCAGGAACTGCCTGCGAATAACGGGTCTGCACTCGCCTGCCTCTTTTCTCTCTTTGTAATTTACTGCTTCTGTTTGAGTACGTACGTGAATGAGGTGAAATGGTAAAAATAAATAAAAGATGGATAAGTGTGGTGATACGGGAGGAATTAAATGGAAGAGAATGGAGTGTGGAGCTGTTTGTGATTTCTTCAGCCTCCGGTCGTACGTTGTGTGTTTAAGCAGTAATGGTGTTGGGTTTATATAGAGAATTGAGGAGAGGCAGATCCGTACGTGATTGAGCATTGATTGCTCTCATTAATTTAGTTCATTGATTGCAGGGGACAGAGAGCTGGATGCGTGAGAGATTTATGGTAGGCGGTGCGGGAGTAGATAGATAACGGAGTCAAGTTGAAGACGACGACTGCGCGAAGAAGAAACGGTCGCGACTGTAATCAGCCTTGAGTCCGCCTGCATAACCGCCCATTAAGTGGCGGTCTCCTTGTTTGTCCGCCTGTGTAAGTGGCGGACAGAGTGGAGCGTCCGCGAGGCGGTAGCCTGTGTGCCGTCCGCTAGTTAAGTGGCGGACAAGAGTGGAGCGTCCGCGTGGTCTTCAGGAGGTTGCTATGCCTTGTCGCCTCTTATAGGAGGTTGCCTATGTCTTGTCCGCCTCTTATCAGGAGGTTGCCTATGTCTTGTCCGCGAGGAGGTTGCTATGCCTTGTCCGCCTCTTATCAGGAGGTCACTTGTGTCTTGTCCGCATCTTATCAGGAGGACTGCCTTATTTTCTTCCACCGGCTCTAGATTCTTCGTTTGGACTCCGTTTTCTGAGCCGTTTGCGCCTACGCGTTCGTTCTTCGTGTACTTTGCTCCCAGCTGGTTTTCCTCATGTTTAACCAATAATTTTGTGAGATAAATAATAAACATAAACTAGAGGAAAACTAACCGAAGTGGAGAAATGAGCAAGAAAAGTGCTAATATTATATATGAAAACACCTATAAACATGCTCATTTAGACACTTATCACACCCCACACTTACCTTTTGCTTGTCCTCAGCAAAACCATGTACCCAAACAAGTAGGGAATGCTCAATATTAACAAATACTATTATGAAGGGTAGGATAAAGAAGTCAATAGTACATGATCTTAAACTTTTAGAGGAGTGTGATCCATCACTACTGGTGGCATAGGTTACTCAGGGCAAAAATAAAATAAGAGTTCGGGGTATGATCCGGAAGTACTTCAATGCTTCTTGATTTAAGGTGACTTTGAGAACTTTTACCATGGCCAAATTCTCTCAAGAATGGGAATTGAGGAGAAAACAAAAGGAAAAATAGATTTATGCATTTGTTTCACTTTTGCATAAGAGATGAGAAGATAATATGTAGGCATCAAGCCTTTGTATTTAAGACACACTCAACTCTCTTTGTTGGTTACCAATGGTGTCTCACAAGTCCCTTATTTATTTTATTTTTTTTCCTTTTGACAGAGAAGCACCCCTTAGCAATCCCTAAGAAAGAAGACAGGGAACCCCTGAGCAATAAAATCCACCATTTCAGATCATTTGGTCACACCGCATAAAAATGCTCCTCAAAAGTAATCAAAATTTTAAAATTTGTATATTATCCCACAATTCATACAATATTATTCTAAAGAGAACAACCCACATATACAGGGTCCACAATATTGAATTGAACAAAGCAAGATAAGCAGAGAGATTAAGCATTTAAGCACAAAAGTCACCGAAAGATACACACTCCCCCACACTTAAAATTGAACAATGTCCTTATTGTTCATCAGAAAAACAAGGAAGGTTTCAGAAGACTTTTCGGTAAGTAGATAAAATAGAGAGAACATGACTCACGAATACTCATTTAAGCATATAAATTCTCTCTGCATATTTTATTTAAATAAAAGCATAATTAAAGAAACTAGTACCCCTGATTTTATTTGTGCTAGCGTGAATTTGACTTCCCCCACACTTGAGCTCAGCCTCAAGTAGTGTAGCTTGGTGGCGGTGTAGACATGAAATTGCACCTGCATAAAACACTAGAAGCAACCATACTATAAACGGGGTTAAAAGTTAGCAAAAATAAAATTTAAAGGGAAACTGAAAATTAAAACAGCATAAAAGAATATTATAGAGATAAGTTCGTCCGGGTTGCCTCCCGGAAAGCTGCCCTTCTTTAACGTCTTTGGCTAGACGCTTGGAGCGTACTCAAATCTGAGTATCATGTAGGTTGTTGTACGAGCATCAACTGTCTCGAGATTACCACCTGGTAATGTTTTAGTCTTGATCCATTGACCAAAAGTGTGTTTTTTAGAATCCACCACTCAACGGATCCATACGGGGTGACCTTGGAGACAGTAAATGGTCCAGCCCATAGGATTTAAGTTTACCAGGAAACAACTTCAACCTGGAGTTGTACAACCGAACCAAATCTCCTCATGAAACTCCGCTTAAGGATTCATCTTGTCATGCCACTTCTTGGCTTTCTCCTTGTAGATTCGGTTATTTTCATGGCATCCTCTCGAAATTCCTTAATTCAGTGAGCTGGAATTTCCTTTTGTCACCTGCTCTCAGTAGATCAAAGTTGAGGGCTTTCACGGCCCAGAATGACTTGTGCTCGAGTTCGACCGGTAAATGACAAGCTTTGCCGAAGACTAGTCGATATGGGGACATGCCGATGGGTGTCTTGTAAGCGTTTCTATATGCCCAGAGTGCATCATCCAGCTTCAGGGACCAATCTTTTCGTGAAGAATTTAACCGTCTTTTGTAGGATCCACTTCAATTCTCGGTTAGAGACTTCAGCCTGGCCATTCGTTGAGGGTGATAAGGCAAGGCTACCTTTGTCTCACTCCATATTTGGTCATCAAGGCGTGAACTGCTTATTGCAAAAGTGGGATCCTTGGCACTGATGATAGCCCGTGGGACTCCAAATCGTGCAAAGATGTTCCTCTTCAAGAACCTGAGTACTACTTTGCATCATTGGTGGGAAGAGGCGATAGCTTCCACCTTTAGTGACATAGTCGACTGCCACCAGATGAAAAGGTTGAACAAGACGAAGGAAAAGGGACCCATGAAGTCAATGCCCCAAACGTCGAAGGTTCGACCTCGAGTATGATGTTGAGAGGCATTTGTGTTTCCTGGAGGTGTTCCCAAGTCTTTGGCACTCATCGCAAGAGGCTACAAAGGAATGACAGTCTTTATGTAAGGTTTTCCAGAAAAAACCTGACTGTAATACCTTAGCCGCTGTTCGAGCTGGCCCATGATGTCCTCCTGCTTCAAGAGAGTGACAATGTCGTAGAATGCTGTGAATTTCATCTCGGGGCACACATCTTCTTACCATCCCGTCTGCACAAAACCTTGAAAAGGAGAGGATCCTCCCAGTAATAATGCCTTATATCTGAAAAGGACTTCTTTTTCTGTTGGTAGGTTAGCCCGTGTGGTATTACTCCTCGTGCGAGGTAGTTGGCCATGTCAGCGTACCATGGATCACCGGTGGGTCACCAATCATAAAGACGCACTCATCTGAAAAGAATTCATTGATGGAAGTGCCATCACTTGGTTGCCTCTATGCGAGATAGGTGGTCTGCTACTACATTCTGCACTCCTGGCTTGTCTCTGATTTCAATCTCAATTCTGTAGTAGGAGTATCCCGGAGGAGTCGGGGTTTGGCATCTTCTTTGGCAAATAGATACCTCAGAGCGGATTGATCGGTATGAACTATTACTTGCTTCCCAAGAGATATGATCGGAATTTATCCCAAAGCAAAGACTACTGCTAGAATTCCTTCTCAGTAGTTGAATAATTCTTCTGAGCGTCATTGAGGGTTCTACTTGCATAGTAGATGGTTCTCAAGATTTTCTCCTCTTTGACATAAACGGCACCCACACAAAGTCGCTGGCGTCGCACATAATTTCGAATGGAAGGTTCCAGTCTGGGGATATCACAATGGGAGCGGAGATAGGCATTCTTTCAGTGTGTTGAAGGCTTGTAGGCATTTGTCGTTGAAGTCGAACTTGACGTCTTTTAGCTAGGAGTTCACATAGAGGTTTTGAAATTTTGGAGAAATCATTGATAAACCTTCTATAGAACCCAGCATGGCCAAGGAAGCTTCTGATATCTCTTACCGTTGATGGTGGTGGTAATTTTTCAATAACTTCGACCTTGGCTCTGTCAACTTCAATGCCTTTTGAAGATATTTTATGCCCAAGAACTATTCCTTCTTTACCATGAAAGGGCATTTTCCCAGTTAAGCACAGGTTAGTTTCTTCACATCGGGCGAGGATGGCATCCAGATATTCAGACAGGATTTGAAAGTGGGACCAAAGACAGAGAAGTCGTCCATGAAGACTTCAATTCCTTTTCTCAAGATAGTCGCTGAAGATTTCCATCATGCATCTTTGGAATGTTCTGGGCGCATTGCATAGACCAAAGGCATCCGATTTCTGCAAATTCCCGTACGGGCATGTGAATGTGGTTTTGTCTTGGTCTTCAGAAGCAATGGGTATTTGAAAGTATCCTGAATACCATCCAGGA
>JAIOTZ010001467.1:0-33258 GCA_023374045.1 Limonium bicolor
TGACCTACAAATACACTCAACATCACATATGCCCTTTAATAATCTCCTTAAGAACAATTCACTAACTCTTTTCCCATTGGCTCCTTAGGTATTTTATTAAGCAAATCAAGCTCATTTTTCCTAAGGCATATAATGAAATACCCCTACTTAATTAAACATGATTTAAATATGAAATTACTACATTAAGGTATAAACGAGCAGTTCAATATTAATACGGTCACACACTTATATACATACGTATATATGTACGTATGTATAACATTACAATATTATAACGTTGTACACATAACTAGTAATGCGACATGATGATATAGTCGCATGGGTACTTGTGACCGAAATCATATAACTAAAACACGACAAATAAAATAGTCGTACCCGTTTATGGGTATAATTAAAAACGTGGCAAACAAATAGTCGAATATATATATGTACATACTACTAACACCGCGACATGTTAATACAGTCGCATATATACAAGGAATAAGCATGAATAATGCTGAAACAAAAAAAAAGAGAAAATGAGCAAACATGCTCTAGCCGGGATTCGAACCCAAGACCTCTCATACCCTTGCCGAAGCTTTAACCGTTTGAGCTATGCTCGAATTCAGTAACATATGCTAACGATTTAAAATTAGTAGCTAGGCTACTAAGGTAACTGCACACTGTTGGGCAAAATAGTAGTTAAACTATCTTGCTAACTATGGGCAGTGAACCCAATCTATGTAGTACAACAAGGTCGTATCCACAGAGACTCCGTAACTGTCTAATTAATTATCTAGTTTAGTAAATGTACAAAAAGATAAATAAAAGTGCATAAAATGTAAATTGGGGTTTAGCCGGAGGCAAGCTTGATTTTTAGGATCAGTGCAGAAATAATAAAAACAGTAAAATAAAGTAAATGGATGGAAAAAGGTATCCTAGGATAGTGGGGGAATTTCCTAAATTACTTAAACAATTTTATAATCCTGTCTTAATTATTTATTGTCTATTAGAGTTAATAATTGTCAGTTACGAACTCTTATTAATAGCCTTAGTATTTTCCTGCTCAATCCGGAGTGTAAATACCAAGGTTAATTCCTTTGTGGTACCTTGACTATCTCAAAATCATATGTTGATAGTTACCAAATAAATGCAGTAGTTTGTCACGCTAAAGCATTTAACAATATTTGCTGAAAGGAATTAAAACAAGTTTAATAAGTGAAACAGGTGCTAAATATTTATTTAAGTACAGACAATAATTATAATCCTAATTTGCTCTTATTTGTCTGTTTAAGAATTTATCTTGTGGCCTTCCTAAATCATAGATAAGGACAACTCTTAATTAATTCAGTAGACTTTTTACAATCAGAAGAAGTCTAAATCATTAATTAGCATTAAGCAAGAATTCTTTTAATAACAGCGATGGATTTTATCTGCTAATCAAGGAGATAATATCTAACGTTTGTCTTTCTTTGTGGTCTATTCTCAGATTTACAAAATCATTGAAATAAGAGAAACCGTAAATGCATAAAAATGATCAGTTCTTAAGCATTTAATAATTAGAGAGACAAAACAAATATTTATAAACAAACTTGGCATTAATAATAAATCTGAATTATTTGGGGTCAAACCCCATCCTAGGATACGAGTAAAATCACTCAGACATTAACAGTAATAAAAAGAAAGAAGAGATAGCCATTAATTTGGAGACTGCCGGCGGAGACTGGACTGCGATTCGCTTCTGCTCCAGCTCCCTTTTCTTCTCTTCTTCTTATCGTGCTTCTGCTGTGTGGTGGAATGAAGAATTAAAATAAAATGGAGAAGTGGGAGATAAGAGAATGGAATGGATCGTAGTCTGATGGAGAGCTTTGGATTATGAGGAAGGGATGATTTATTGAGCAGAAGGAGCGTGGGTTTTATAGAAGAAAGGAAGAGGAAGTAGACAGAAGGAACACCGCGTGAGCATTTTGAGGAATGGATTGGGGTGACTCTACGCGTGAGGATTGTCAGCAGGCGCCTGATAATGTTGAAGGAGTAGACGGATAAGTTGCAGGCGCGCGAAGAAGATAAACAGTTGTCGCGTTAATTATCTGGACATTTACACGCGTCCTCGTAGATGTCCGCCTGTTATTATGCGGACATCACCATGTCCGCCTTGTGTCCTCGCTTGTGTCTGCCTAATATCACGCGGACGTGTCTTGTCCTCCCTTCTGTCCGCCTAATTCTACGCGGACAACACTAGTCCTTACGCGGATACATTCCTGTCCGCCTGTGTGTCCTCGCTTGTGTCCTCGTTGTTTTGGGCGGACGCTCATGCGGACACCATGCGGACACCATGCGGACACAAACTTTGACCGGCTCTAGATTCTTCGTTTGGACTCCGTTTTTCGAGCTGTCTGCGTCTATGCGTTTGTCTCTTCGTGTACTTTGCTCCTAGCTTCGTTTTTCCTCATGTTTTAACCAATAAATTTGTGAGATAATCAATAAAACATAAACTAGAGGAAAAACATACGATAAGTGAGAAATGAGCAGAAAAGTGCTGATATAATATATGAAATACACCCATAAAACATGCTCATTTATACACTTATCACACCCCCACACTTACCTTTTGCTTGTCCTTAAGCAAAACCATGTACCCAAGCAAGTAGGGAATGCTCAATATTAACAAATACTATTATGAAGGGTAGGATAAAGAAGTCAATAGTACATGATCTTAAACTTTTTAGAGGAGTGTGATCCATCACCTACTGGTGGCATAGGTGTACTCAGGGCAAAAATAAAAATTAGAGTTTCGGGGTATGATCCGGAGTACTTCAATGCTTCTTGATTTAAGGTGACTTTGAGAACTTTTACCATGGCCAACTTCTCTCAAGAATGGGCATTGAGGAGAAAACAAAGGAAAAAATAGAATTATGCATTTGTTTCACTTTTGCATAAGAGATGAGAAGATAATATGTAGGTATCAAGCCTTTGTTTTTAAGAACACTCAACTCTCTTTGTTGGTTACCAATGGTGTCTCGCAAGTCCCTTATTTATTATATTTTTTTCTTTTTTTTTTGACAGAGAAGCACCCCTTAGCAATCCCTAAGAAAGAAGACAGAAAGAACCCCTGAGCAATAAAAATCCAACCATTGCAGATCATTTGGTCACACTACATAAAAATGCTCCTCAAAAGCAATCAAAATTTTAAAATTTTTGAATTTGTACCATTTATCCCACAATTCATAACAGTATTTATTCTTAAAGAGAACAACCCACATATAAAGGATCCACGATATTGAATTTGGACAAACGCAAGATTAGCAGAGAGATTAAGCATTTAAGCATAAAATGTCACCGAAAAGGGCACACTCCCCCACACTTAAATTGAACAATGTCCTCATTGTTCACCAGAAAAACAAGGGAAAGGTTTCAGAAGACCTTTTTGGTAAGTAGATAAAATAGAGAGAACATAAAGGTCACAAATAAACATTTAAGCACATAAGTAAAGAAACTACTGGTACTCCCCTGAGATTATTTTCGCTAGCGTTATAGGAGTTCCCCCACACTTGAGCTTCAGCCTCAAGTAGCGTAGCTTGGTGCGGTGTAGACATGAAATTGTACCTGCTTAAGACACCAGAAGCAACCATACTACAAACGGGGTTAAGAGTTTAGCAAAAACAAAATTTAAAGAGAACCTGAAAATTAAAATAGCATAAAAGCAAATAAAATAAAAGTTCATCCGGGTTGCCGCCAGGGAAGCTGCCCTTCTTTTTAGTCTTTGGCCAGACTCCCGCTTCGTTATCCTGGATAAAAAATATAAGTAGACAACAGCTCTGCCAGGAAAACGAAGTTGGCAGTAATTAAAAGCAAACCACCTGGATCAAAACAAAACGTTACTTCGGCAAATATAATAGGAAAATGAATACTCCACAAAACCTGGTGTTTGAGGAGGTACTGCCGGTAGCGTAGTTCTAACAGGAGAACAGGTGTGATTGGCTTTGCTTCCTCAAATTGGAAGATGTAAAAATCCTCCTCTTGTTGTTGAGGCTTATGGTAAGAGCCTTTATGGTAATCAACGTCAGAGGGAAGTGGCTCCTTGAAATTGATTATAGCACTCTCTTCTGATGGCTCGGAGGGAGGTGGTATCTCCTCCTTCTCAAGGTTGAGGATGTACCCACCCTCATCTTCTGGGTAGAGGACGGAGAAGGAGGGGAAAAAGTAGTTGACTTCAGAGGGAGGAAACTCCATGAAGTCCAAGGAGAAACCTCTTCTGAGGGGTTTCTCCATAATCAAGCTGATAGTTGTTTGGTGATGGTTCTCTAATTCGAATAGGGGAGGAGGTGGAAAGTAGCTTAAGTCCTTAGCAGGTTGTTCTTCCTCGTGAACCACTTCATTCAGTTGTTGACCGGTTTTCCATGTGTTCGACCTGATCTAGCGTTCTTTGCCGGATCATTTCAGAGGTTGAGGTAAAATTTGCCATCATTTCCCTTAAAATGGCGTTGTCTCTCTCTATTGCAACCATAGGACAATGGGAACTTTCATGGTCTCCTCCACACTCTTGGCACACAAAGATGGGGATATGCTTGAGAGATGACTTGTAATCCTCCAAGAGAGCTCTCAATTCAGCATTTGGGTCTGAACATTGGGGGCTTTCATGGTACTCTCCGCACCTTTGACAAACACTCCATTGATTGTAGTCCTCTGCGCCATAGGGGTAACCATACCAATCTCCTGCTTGATCGTAGTGATCATCCATTAGAATTAAGTATCTTTAAAAAGAAACAAAAATTTATACACAAAAGGGCAAATCGGAAATAAAAGAAAAACTAAACAGATAATAAACCAGAAATAGTTGGACCGAAGTCCCCGGCAACGGCGCCAAAAACTTGTTGGCCAAATAGTAGTTAAGCTATATGCTAACTATGGGCAGTGAACCCAATCTTTGTAGTACAACAAGGTCGTATCCACAGAGACTTCGCAACTGTCTAATTAATTATCCAGTTTAGTAAATGTAGAAAAAGATAAATAAAAGTGCATAAATGTAAATTGGGGTTTAGCCGGAGGCAAGCTTGATTTTTAGGATCAGTGCAGAATAATAAAAACAGTAAATAAAGTAAATGGATGGAAAAAGGTATCCTAGGATAGTGGGGGAATTTTCTAAATTACTTAAACAACTTTATAATCCTGTCTTAATTATTTATTGTCTATTAGAGTTAATAAATGTCAGTTACGAACTCTTATTAATAGCCTTAGTATTTTCCTGCTCAATCCGGAGTGTAAATACCAAGGTTAATTCCTTTGTGGTACCTTGACTATCTCAAAATCATATGTTGATAGTTACCAATAAATGCTCAGACATTAACAGTAATAAAAGAAAGCAGAGATAGCCATTAATTTGGAGACTGCCGGCGGAGACTGGACTGCGATTCGCTTCTGCTCCAGCTCCCTTTCTTCTCTTCTTCTTATCGTGCTTCTGCTGTGTGGTGGAATGAAGAATTAAAATAAAATGGAGAAGTGGGAGATAAGAGGATGGAATGGATCGTAGTCTGATGGAGAGCTTTGGATTATGAGGAAGGGATGATTTATTGAGCAGAAGGAGCGTGGGTTTTATAGAAGAAAGGAAGAGGAAGCAGACAGAAGGAACACCGCCTGAGCATTTTGAGGAATGGATTGGGGTGACTCTACGCGTGAGGATTGTCGGCAGGCGCCTGATAATGTTGAAGGAGTAGACGGATAAGTTGCAGGCGCGCGAAGAAGATAAACAGCTGTCGCGTTAATTATCTGGACATTTACATGCGTCCTCGTAGATGTCCGCCTGTTATTATGCGGACATCACCATGTCCGCCTGTGTGTCCGCCTAGTTTTATGTGGACACACCCATGTCCTCGCTTGTGTCCTCGCTTGTGTCCGCCTAATATCACGCGGACGTGTCTTGTCCTCCCTTCTGTCCGCCTAATTCTACGCGAACAACACTAGTCCTTACGCGGATACATTCCTGTCCGCCTGTGTGTCCTCGCTTATGTCCTCGTTGTTTTGGGCGAACGCTCATGCGGACACCATGCGGACACCATGCGGACACAAACTTTGACCGGCTCTAGATTCTTCGTTTGGACTCCATTTTTCCGAGCCATCTGCGCCTATGCGTTCGTCTCTTCGTGTACTTTGCTCCTAGCTTGGTTTTTTCCTCATGTTTTAACCAATAAATTTGTGAGATAATCAATAAACATAAACTAGAGGAAAAACATACGATAAGTGAGAAATGAGCAGAAAAGCGCTGATATAATATATGAAATACACCCATAAAACATGCTCATTTAGACACTTATCACACACACAAAGAAAAGAGAAGAAGACGGGTCAGCCTCACCAACACCACTGTCCGAAGACCTGTAATGGCAACAGGCTCAACTTTCTCTTGATTTTCCTTGTCAACTCCAAAAACATTCTCTTTGGGAACTGCAGACACTAAACTATTCGCATACACCCATACTTCCTTGTAACCGAGACAGCCCTCCAATACCCAGACATCGGTCTTCATTCTCTCTCCCCATGCTCTGTGATACCGTGAATCGAAAAAGAAAACAGCATGAGCAGCAGCACCTGCTCCCTGCTTCAAACCCCCACGTCTCAGAACTTGAGCAGCCTAGCTTCACAAATTCCCTCTAGAACTGATAACTAATAGCAGTTGTTAAATCTCTTGAATCAGGCCCTTCTGCCTCCACCACATGATTACTACTCCATCTCAGTCCTTCTTTCTTCACCATTGTAGGCCACGACATGGAGAAACAAGCTTGAAACCGTGGCTGTTCTCTTGCACGATGGTAAGCAAATGTCAAAATTGTTTCCTTATTCTCTAGACTTCCTTCCTTCCTGATCAAAATAATAAAACTCTACTTCTTCAGGATGGCTGAAGCCTACTGCACTCCACCACGATCATTTTTCAAAAAAAAAAGAGAGACTGATAAGAACCAGTATTGCACCGGTGCAGATACCAGCTTAGGTAGGCCATGAAGCAACTGATATAAGTACCCCCTCTGTGATGTTGTCGCCTGAGATTCCATGAGCTACTAACATCTGTTTTTCTAACCTGCATGAACTCCTTGTAGTACCCCTCCAGAAAAGGCACTAAAACCCCACGAATAACAATTCCTGATATAACTAGACCAGAAGGTAACAATTCCTTGTCTGTCCAGAACTAAGTCAGTTGCTCCCATCCATTACCTATCTTCTTTCTCCTATTTTGGCAAGTCTAACCACAGGTACTCTCTCCAGTTCTAGGCCCTGAGAGTTTCACGTTTTGTCAAGAGTAGATCAGGGAGAATCAACACCAAAACAAGGAAAATAAAACCAAGGTATTAAGCTACATGAATATTCTGTACAGATGTCAAACTAACTTCGTTTCTGTATCACTAAACTCCAGAGGAGTTATAAGGATCTTGTTGTTTAATGATGTATCTAACACATTGCCAATACACCAAACTAGCTTATAAACACCTTGGGAGTGTTTAATAAGAAAAAAAAAGAGAACCATCTGATGTATTAAAAGTGGAGGAGTGAACTGAAGTTGTGTTTCAGTTTCCTCAGTAATGCCGATTCTGTATAGGGAGACTTCTTAGGAGTTAACAGTGCTGTGTTGGATTTGTTTTGAGTTTAAAGCTTTGCTAAGATTTTTAATCAGTAGATAGATAACCTGAGGACCTAGAAATCTAATCTGTGAACAAACGAAAAGAATAACTTGGAAGGAAAGGCATCAGTTACAACATCAGTTTCTTATCAGTTTCCAACTTCTGCGTGAGGTTAATTCTGTAACATCACCAGGATTGTTTTGGGGTTTAGAAATTTCCTAGCACACTAAACTAGGTAAGTAAGTATGTTCGTATAAATCGTAAGACAGTTACAAGAACAGACAGTGAGCAAGTAAAAGAGTAGTCCAGTGATGATTCTAGGTTCTGAAAAGCTCCTGTTTCAGTGTCAATCTGTGGTTTCTGAATTACTTGTTTCTGTATGAACGTGTTACAGTAGGAGTGACCACATGTTGAGGGTGAGATTATACCACCACACTTGACTAGGAAGCTAGGATACGTGAGGGGAGATTGGGAACCAAGTTGGTGACCAAACAGAACCTGAGAAAGCCACATTGCTGTTTTAGATTTTATCAGTTTTGCATACACGAATTTCAGTAGAGTTATCAGTGTGTACTAAGTTGTTTTGACTCTAAAGCCTTACCTAAATACTTAACTAAGATGCCATAGATCAGTAAGGGAGGCAGCTAAGGTACCACAGTGGTGACCTATCTCAAAAACTAATTTTATAACAAGAAAATAGAAACAAAAATCTGTCAAACTCCGAATCTGTTACACGTTTCAGTAGCAATAACAAAGCTGCTTTGGGTTAGTTCTTAAGTTTAAAGTCTTGATAAGACGATAACTGAGTGGGTACAACAACCAGGAGAAATTGTAAATGAGTTTAGCAAACAGACACTGAATAAATCGAGAGAAAATATCAGTTCTGATTTTAGTTCAGGTTCAGAAAATTTGTATTTCGGTATAACTCTGTTGCAGAAGATCAGAGGGTTGTAATGGTTGTGTAACAGCTAACACTGTGTCTTGGATTTCTGCAGCGTTAACAATGTGTCTTGGGGTTGGCTTGAGACTGGAACCTTAATAACACACTTAATCCAGTGGCTAGGTAGTGAGGGGGAAAGTAAAACCTAGATCAATAAGTGGGAAGAAAACAGAAGAGGAAAGAAATAGCAGTTTCAGGTTTCAGCCTTGTTTCAGGTTGATCAGTTCCTAGTTCAGTAAGAGGAAGATGCTGAAACACTTGCAAAGTTGCTTGGGAATGTTCCAAAGTTAACCAATGTTAAGATATGTAATAGGACGGCTAGACAACCTAGAGGAGTCATTTGACATACAAAAACAGTAGAAAAATATCTAAGTATGTATATCAGTTTTTCATGGTTCCAGGTTTTCATATTCTGTTCAGTTTTCAGATCCTTACAGAGGAGTTACAGGAGTATTTATTTGAGTGCCTCAGACTTAAAACTGCTTGTGAGATGCTTAGTAAATAGGTAAACACTTAGGCAGAAGTAGGAACCAGATAGAGGGACAAAACAAACAGAGAAGAAGGAAATAAAATCATACCAGATCAGGTTACAGTTTGGACAAGTTTGAGCCGCCTGTGTGAGGAGTTTTCAGGGGAGTTTATGAAGTTGAAGTGACTGTATGTGAGATCTAAAACGTTACTAAAATGATCCACTAGGTGGACATACCCATTGGGAGAATTAGATTCAATAAATAATCTAACTGAAAGAGCAGAAAAGAGGTACACCAGTTGAGGTTTCAGATTTTCCGTTAGTAGACTGTTTTCGGTGTAATTGTGTACAGGTACTGTATTGATGTGTTAATGGATTGAGAGTAAACTTAGAACCTGGTAAGTGACTTAGCTAAGAGTGTGAACATTTGGGAGAAACCGGAAGTCAATTTGGTGAGCAAACAAAAAGGGCTAGAAGAGTAGATAACAGAAAAGTAGTTTCTGGTTTCAGTTTTCCTTTCTGAAACCTGTGCTCTCTGTGTAACCCCATTACAGAGGGCTTACAAGCGCTGTATTGAATGATAAATGATCCTAGAACTTAACTAATACACTCAAGAAAGATACAAGTACTTTAGAGGAAGATTAGAGGCTAGAATAATTCACCATCTGAAAGAACCAAACAGAAACACAACTACTGTTTTGGGTTTTGCCTTTCTTTCTGTAACCGTGCCTCTGTACAGCTGAAGCACTAATGTCCTAAGAGCCTTGTATTGGTTATTATTAAACACATAACCCAGCCATTTCACTTAAGTGAATCTATAGGAATCCGTGATGGGATTAGAAACTAATAACTAAACTGCAAGGGAAAGAATGGAGAGGCTTATCACTGGATGTAGTTTCGGTTCAGATAGTTGTTGACTCTGTATAATGGAGTACAGTAGAAGGGTGAGTGTTTAAGTGGGGACCAAGATACAATATAGTTGTAAAGTTTATAATGTATGCTGAATGCAGTATGATATAAAGTAAGAGGTAAGATAGGAATGTTGAGAGTATAGGATTTGATGAGAAATGGGGTCAAGATATACACTACTGGTAATTATAACAAGGGTTATAAAACCTTGGGTTATATCCTATTACAAGTTTGGATGTTATAAAATTAAGTATCTATGACATGTTATAAGTATGTGATTATATTGTGACCAATGAGAATTATATATAAGGAGCACAAGTGTATCATATGTGTACATTATTTCCGGTACATACATATAATTACCAAAATTATATGTTATAAAGTTAAATGACACATAAAAGGTCATGCTATATGACATTGTGAAATAAGTGTATTACTAAACAATATTATATGAACCAAACCATAGTTTATTAGAACTGTCATACTGAGCGTATGTGTACATATAAATACACGTCAAGAATAAAGGTATAAAACTATAGTATATAATGACGTAAAAACACTATAGTTAATATACGATTTTGGTAGGATAAACAAACCTTGAATGAAAAATAACAAGTGCATAATGTAAGATTCCATAGTCCTTTGTAAACCGAGTATTAACTCACACTACGAGTAAGGAGCTTAAAGATAACGACACCGGAACTCATAACAGTTGTGTTACCGGGGTTGCTGATGTTATTCGGATATACCGAATCATAATGTCATGTGGATTGACATACACGTTCTTCGTATTGTTAGATCACTTGTCGGACATGCGCGCTCGAGAAAGCTTGGTGGTCTACACTGCGCGATCGTGACACGGTGACGGTATGTAAAGGGATTTGATCCGGGTTTCCTGGGAATGCCTCGGGCTCGGATTTGTTTGAAATAACTTGTGTGAATGTATGTATGTGATTTATGTGTGTGATGTGTAGCTATGTTTACTGCATTACTTATTTATGCACGAACGTCCTACGGGACTAAACTACGTCGTATAGATCGACTTATATAATAAACTACATATGCGAAATGTGTGATTGTGGACACCGTTGCCTGACCAAATACGTAAGTATTACAAGTATGTAGTTAAAACCTAAGTAAAACACTTAGGAACGGGACACGACATTGTCGGTCTCTAGAGCTTGACTCGAACGTGAATACTAGAATAATTCTAGGCATGCGTAAGACCCATAGGGCAGCCAACAAATTAAGTGATGTTCTCCATAACTAAAAATGTAACTGACTATCTAACTAACAAGTAACAGTGGAGTGTAAACGAATGTGATGATGTACCTAATCCAGACAGTCACTGGTGCTGGGCGCGAGTGAGTCTCTTGGTTATCCCGTATCGGGTTTACCCTAGTTAATCATGAACGAGCCTACATAGATCGTCAGGCGGAGTGTGCTACCGTTGGCACCAGGCCCTTGGCCACCTAAATGGACGCTTTACAAAGGCAAAGTGATATAGTCCCAGAGTCTTCGGATGATCAGGGCAGTGAGCACCTTGTGTGTACGTGGGACTACTGTCCAAGTGAACATATTTCGGGTTGTCCTAATTGACGCCCGACAGTGCTAACTAAAACAAATAATATGTGAGGGCCCGGGGGCCGAATATTGTAATACATGATGATGATAAAATACGACGTATGAATTACTAATGCCGTCGCATTGTATGATGTGTGATTGTTGTGTATGTTAATAAGTGACTGTTTTGATTGGATGAATGATTATATAATCATGCATGTTGTTACAGTATCTATTATTTCTGTAAAATGGTAAAGCATGAAATCAATCTAATGTCAAGACGGTTAAAAATGACAAGTGACCAATAGGGTCCAGATCCGGCATACTCAGCGTCTATCGCTGAGACTACACTTATTGTGCAGGTTGTTGATTTCGTTGTAGCCAAAGTGCGGGAACAAGGTAGATAGGATTACTTCAATTGTTGCGTAAGGAATTTATTGTATAACAATACCAGGTGTAGACGTATAATGGTAGTGTTGCACTATCTGGGATTTGAAATAGATGCTCACTTGTCTACTGTTATGTATGTTGACTTAGTATGATGTATAGGAGATATCTCGTCGTCACTGCGGTTGAGTAGTATTGTTGATTAGTGTTGAATTTAATTACTGCTTCGTTACTCGCATGGACGAGTAATGGCAGGTGACACCCGAGTGAGTTTAATGTCGTTGTTTATTTTTCCGCTGTGAGACGTCTTATTTTTCTGTTAACGTGAGTGACTTTTACGTGTTAATTTGAGAGGGGTGTTACAAAAGTGGTATCAGAGCGGAGTACCGCTCTGATGACGAGATACTAGGTTAAGACAGTGAGCTTAGGATTTGGGAAACACGGGAAACGTTGTGAGGTACGAAACGTCTGTGTCTTAATGAAATTATGTGTTGGCAGAGCCTTTGGCCTGCAAGTGTTAGCCTTGGGGCACACAAATGAGTTGACTGTATTATGGTGTGTTATTGAGAAGACGAACTGTAATACCGACATCTAGTGGTGGTGTGAGCCAGGAAGATGGCCAAGGGCATAAAGGCCCGGGGATATTACCCCTGTTAAGGTCCAGCTGAGAGCTCAGTCAGGAGGTGACACAAACATCATGAGTACATTGGCGATAGTCCACTTTCATGTGGAAGTCTAGTACGAACTACCGCCGACAGTACCCCTCCCGCCACAACCCAATGAGTATAACACAACTAAGAAATATAATCCCCGAAAATTGGGAAAAGGGCTACTAAGCCCAACGGACTGTCTAAACACTCTTGCAGCGAATGAAAAATTCATGCTCCTGTAACATTAATACAACCTCAATGTCACCCAGGGCCGTCTCGATGATTTTCGGGACCCTGTGTTAAAATCTAAAATTAGGGTATCTTGTAGAATTAAATTATGTAAAGATAAAAAATTACTAAATTAAAATATGTAAAATAAGGCCTCTTAAAACATTCTATTTAAAATCATTTGAACAATTTATATTTTCTCATGACAAATATAAAAGGAATAAATAAAAATTGGGCCCCCAATAATTATGGGCCCTGTTCCATAGCTCAGGTTGCACGCCCCAAGAGCCGGGCCTGGTCATACCTCCATGGACGACCAAGCACCGTATCAAGATGCACTGCCAGAGGCGAGCGCCACTACAACTATAACATCGTGGAAAGGGTCACCCAAGAACATCAGGGCAAGCGGACCGGGAGCACCATGAACTCCGCGAGACCGTCGCCCTTAATGGGACCTTTCACCACCAAACTGTAAAAAGAAATTATCTTGAGAACGTGGAGGAACTTTGTGAGAATACCGTCCGGTTATGTTCAAACTTCAATCCTAAACTTGTGTGCACACAATACCGTGACACTAGGACCCTGTCGTAGCGGTACCTGTAGGGAGACAAGGTCCAAACGTTTACACTATTATAAATATAATGTGAGGGAGGACTTGATTATTCTAATGACAATATGGTCCGGAAAATTTCCCGAATCGAAATACCAACTTATTCATGAACAATCATTCTAACGGTACTTAAGCAACCCATGCAGCAGTGAGACAACAAGCCGAAAACCGACAACTGTACTTGCATGGTGCGCTTGCCACTGCAACCGCTGATTTAAAATGATGTACCAGTAATTTCGTCTACCCCGCGCACTTGCTACTGCAAGTGCTGCAACAATTACTACTGCAGCTACCACTACTATTATCGTTACAAACGAATACTGTAAACTGCGTAGACCTATGGTACGACACCATGACTACCAATAAACACCAAACAATTATACTCCTCTAGTATAAACTACATAAATGCAATTGTTGCAATAAACCACTAAGACATGAAGCCTACAACCTCTGAAGGACCCGACGAGTCCGACTAATGCAATAAAAATGGCACACCAGCCAATATCAAATTATAACTACTAAACGGGAACGAATCAAATGACACAGGCTTAGGAGCCAAGATAACATAATTTAGTCATCAAACCATTTAATGGCTGAATTGGAAGTGGAAGGTAAAACTTGATTCCCGGGGATCAGAGGAAACCAACCACAAATTGGGGTGGAAGGATAGTTCAACACTGGTGCTGATCACACCAGAGTCGTATGACTCCTGAGACTCTTCACAAGTTGCCAAAATTAATTATAGTAAGGATAAACAAAACTGCAGTATCCTAGTTATAAACAACTAGCAACAATTTAGCAATAAGATATTAAACAAGGAAACTTGCGATTAACAGTTTACGATGTATATATTAAATCATACAAATAAAACTATGAAGAGAATACGATCGTATAACGACCGCTACCATATAGTTTCCAAATATATCGTATGCTCAGTACTTATATTTATTCACTTACATTCATATTTCATGATTTATTCTCTTATATCTTATGTCACGTCTTCATCATCATCTTAATGTAAGATGATTATTCGATTTGATGCATTATAATATGCAACTTGTATTAAGAACCTTATCTTAATATTTTGTAACATCTCAGGACATATATTTATAATTCCTAAGGTTTTATTTATTACTAACCTTAGGTTATAAATTCAAATTTCTCATTATATATACTATAACCCATACTTTTAATAAAACTATATTATTGCCAAAAGGCATATACATCAAAGTTCCTATTTCCATCAACTCCTAATACTTTTCCATTATTACAGTATTATCACATATTTAATAAGATGTTATACATATCATACATTATAACATTTTAACCTTGTAATAAATGTAACTTATAGTTCACTAACTATATATACGTATACGCCAACCTGTGATGAACTCAAGAGAATTGGTAAAATGTATCAGTCCACAGATGGACCAAGTGTGAGAAGAACAATTCTACCGTAATACGGACATTACCAGTACCTTCATAATAATGAGCGCGAATCAACACTGAACACATGAATAATTACTACCTCTGGGCACTACCTTTACCAAGGAGTGCCACGTATGGTCAGGTACAATTAAAAGTGATCAACATCAAGATTAAATTTTATATGTATTACCAATATCATACCGATTATGAAACAAGTCCTAAGTGGAAGAATGGCTACCGCCATTGGCGTCCGACCATGTGAAAATGATAAGCATTGATATATATTAAAAACATGTCGTTCACTGTTGTGACGACTGTCAGTGATGAACGAATGATCAAATCAAAACAATGGCAAACACTTAACCAAACGCTAAATAGCGCGAGTACGCAAGTACCTAATGGACAATAAAAGGGCATGAGCCTAGGAGTCCGGGAATACCGACTCCAATTACCTTTCGAGGTATAGTACTAAAATAATAAGATCAAAGTTAATATAATGAAACAAGGGAGCTACGGTACATACCGTAAGCAATGTGAATAATAATGATGAATTACTAACAGGTGCCATACCGCGCACCTGAAATATAAATAACTGCAGTTACAAGTAACTAGCATTAAACAATAAGTAACAACAAAGACATTACTTACTAGCTGAATACCAGGAGTATATACCAGCATTCAATGCTAATCACTAATAGTGATAAATGTTTAGTCCTAATGGACAAACCTAATCTTATGAGAAATAGCATACCCTTTGTGGATGCAGTACCATCAATGAGAATAGTTGGAACAATGAAGAGCCAAGTTGCTCAAGCAATCATACAATCTACAATACACCCAATTAAATGGGAGAGGGAACGCATATAAATACCCAAGTATGAGAACTTACCCTACGCCGTATCGGGAAGCATAGGTAAGATATGATAATGATTAAACCTGGAGGAAAGGATTATGTATATACTCATGGAGATCAAGATAAGAGAACTGACATCGCTGGCTCAGCACGAACATTACATTGATCGATTGCAGCCATACAGACGAACCAGCATCTAACGTTTAACTGGTTAACAACCAAGTGCTACCCCTAGTGTATCACTAAGGACATGAGTCCAGGGAACAAAAAAATAATGTTTTTAACCACTATACCACCATACTACTAGAACATTAGCACCTACGACAAGATAACCGACAATGCGGACCAATTAACATCGAACTACAACAAGGACATCCATCAAAAGGGAGATTGACAATAGAATACTTCACAATCGCCGTGTGACGGACGCTACCAGTTTACTAAACGAGACATGGGACGACCAAACTCCGATAGGAGCATGTGGGCCTGACAGACTTATTTATAAGTTAGTCAGGTAAGTAGTAATGTATCAGTACGGTACCCCATGCAGGTAGACAAGTAGTGTTAAGAACACTAGAAGTAGTCAACTCCGTACTACGGACCGTGATGCAAATCACCTCGAAGATGGACAAGAAGAGCCGCAGTTAACCAACGGGCTAGAGAAACCAAAAACCTACAACACAGAGTAGCAGACAATACACAGTGAAGACAAGGAGACCCTTTGAAGATGACGACGCTGATAACGGGAACAGGAAACCCACTGTATGGACAAATAATACGTAGAACCCTCATAAGGATCATGCAAGTTCTTGCAATCTAGAGGAATCTACCAAATGGTGTGAACTTAAACGCGTAACTACGCAATAATGGAAAAACAAACCTAGTATACTATCAGATGTTTTAACAAGAACATAAACATTATAATGACTAACAAACCGTCGAATCAACTGAAGTGTAATGCGTGCGGAAGCGACAAATATGAACAGTTATCAATAATAAAAACGTTGGCGAACTTAGACGAGTAAAACGCACAGAGAATAATGTGAAATGGAAGATGAAGTTGCAGAACTCTAATACGAGCACAACATATGAATTTCCCTGGCAGGAAGAACCATACCAACGTTGTTGCTAACCCGACACACGGGAAGAAAATATAATATATACCAACACGAACAACATGCTACTCCGGAACAAAACCACCAGGAGACATGGATGACAATCTTCATCTAAGTAGACATCAAGACTCGTACGCCTCGGTATTACCTAGAAAGGTGCAAAGAGCACTAAATACTAAAAGTATCCACTGTCATATGACAACTCAAACTGGAAGTCAATGAGAGAAGGTACGCGAAGATGCTAGTAATCCTAACGATGGGATATACAATAATACAAAGAATCAACTGAACCTTTGTTCATGGATCTACATCTCTGTACGGAGCGAGTGGGCCCATTAGAACGAATTCAAGAGAGAGCACAAACACGTGCCTCACCCTTTACATGTTTTAGAGCCATACCCGTCTCTCTAATATGAGGATAATCTACTCCAAAGGTGGGAGATACCACATGAGAGTTAGAGAACTCCATGAGAGCCAAGTATCCAGCGCTCCTTGTGGAGCGGCTGTTGAATACTTGTGGGGTACGGGGGCGTAACCCTTTTTAAGGGGGGGTAGAGCCTCTTGGCTGCGCACATGTTTGCACCGAATTTTGTTGTTTTGTATGCGGGGCATACAGTTGTTTGTTGCTATTGTTTGTTCGTTTTGTTGGTGTTGTGTGGTACGCGGGGCGTACGTTGTTAAATTGATGCGTGTGATGTGCACTTGTTGTATGTAACTTATGGAATACTTGTTGGAATGATGTGGTTACATCCATGAATGTAGTACTTTTCTTTATGATATGTGTGATATATATATTTATAGTACCTTGTAGATTGATTACATATGGTATCGTCTAGATACGAAATAAATCATTAGATATGGAATGTGGAATGATGGCATGGTATGGACACCATGGGGAGGTTGCCAAGGTTGGTAGAACTGATAGGAAATAATGGTGCTGATGGATCGCCTACATCCATATGTATGAATTAACGCCACAAATGATGGCTATGTGCTGTATAAGTGCAGTACGATGTGTGTAAATGATATATCACATAGATATACATTATGGGATCATATGGGTAGTTAGTAATACACCTATTTAAGTAAAGCGACTTCAGGACGAAGTCTTTTTTTAAGGGGGGTAGATTGAAATACCCCTACTTAATTAAACATGATTTAAATATGAAATTTACTACATCAAGGTATAAACGAGCAGTTCAATATTAATACGGTCACACACTTATATACATACGTATATATGTACATATGTATAACATTACAATATTATAACGTTGTACACATAACTAGTAATGCGACATGATGATATAGTCGCATGGGTACTTGTGACCGAAATCATATAACTAAAACATGACAAATAAAATAGTCGTACCCGTATATGGGTATAATTAAAAACGTGGCATAACAAATAGTCGTATATATAATATGTACATACTACTAACAACGCGACATGTTAATACAGTCGCATATATACAAGGAATAAGCATGAATAATGCTGAAACAAAAAAAAAGAGAAAAAGAGCAAACATGCTCTAGCCGGGATTCGAACCCAAGACCTCTCATACCCTTCCCGAAGCTTTAACCGTTTGAGCTATGCTCGAATGTAACTGCACACACAAAGAAAAAAGAGAAGAAGACGGGTCAGCCTCACCCAACACCACTGTCCGAAGACCTGTAATGGCAACGGGCTCAACTTTCTCCTGATTTTCCTTGTCAACTCCAAAACATTCTCTTTGGGAACTGCAGACACTAAACTATTCGCATACACCCATACTTCCTTGTAACGAGACCGCCCTCCAATACCCAAACATCGGTCTTCATTCTCTCTCCCCATGCTCTGTGATACCGTGAATAAAAGAAAACAGCATGAGCAGCAGCACCTGCTCCCTACATCAAACCCCCACGTCTCAGAACTTGAGCAGCCTAGCTTCACAAATTCCCTCTAGAACTGATAACTAATAGCAGTTGTTAAATCTCCTGAATCAGACCCTCCTGCCTCCACCACATGATTACTACTCCATCTCAGTCCTTCTTTCTTCACCATTGCAGGCCACGACATGGAGAAACAAGCTTGAAACAGTGGTTGTTCTCTTGCACGATGGTAAGCAAATGTCAAAACTGTTTCCTTATTCTCTCGACTTCCTTCCTTCCTGATCAAAATAATAAAACTCTACTTCTTCAGGATGGCTGAAGCCTACTGCACTCCACCGCGATCATTTTTCAAAAAAAAAGAGAGATTGATAAGAACCAGTATTGCACCAGTGCAGATACCAGCTCAGGTAGGCCATGAAGCAACTGATATAAGTACCCCCTCTGATCGTGGTCGCCTGAGATTCCACGAGCTACTAACATCTGTTTTTCTAACCTGCATGAACTCCTTGTAGTACCCCTCCAGAAAAGGCACTAAAACCCCACGAATAACAATTCCTGATATAACTAGACCAGAAGGTAACAATTCCTTGTCTGTCCAGAACTAAGTCAGTTGCTCCCATCCATTACCTATCTTCTTTCTCCTATTTTGGCAAGTCTAACCACGGGTACTCTCTCCAGTTCTAGGCCCTGAGAGTTTCACGTTTTTTCAAGAGTAGATCAGGGAGAATCAACACCAAAACAAGGAAAAGAAAACCAAGGTATTAAGCTACATGAATATTCTGTATAGATTTCAAACTAACTTCGTTTCTGTATCACTAAACTCTAGAGGAGTTATAAGGGTCTTGTTGATTTAATGATGTATCTAACACATTGCCAATACACCTAACTAGCTTAAAAACACCTTGGGAGTGTTTAATAAGAAAAAAAAAGAGAACCATCTGATGTATTAAAAGTGGAGGAGTGAACTGAAGTTGTGTTTCAGTTTCCTTAGTAATGTCGTTTCTGTATAGGGAGACTTCTTGGGAGTTAACAGTGCTGTGTCGGATTTGTTTTGAGTTTAAAGATTTGCTAAGATTTTAAATCAGTAGATAGACAACCTGAGGACCTAGAAATCTAATCTGAGAACAAACGAAAAGAATAACTTGGAAGGAAAGGCATCAGTTACAACATCAGTTTCTTATCAGTTTCCAACTTCTGCGTGAGGTTAATTCTGTAACAACACCAGGAAGTTTTGGGGTTTAGAAATTTCCTAGTACACAAACTAGGTAAGTAAGTATGTTGGTATAAATTGTAAGACAGTTACAAGAACAGACTGTGAGCAAGTAAAAGAGTAGTCCAGTGATGATTCCAGGTTCTGAAAAGCTCCTGTTTCAGTGTCAATCTGTGGTTTCTGAATTACTTGTTTCTGTATGAACGTGTTACAGTAGGAGTGACCACATGTTGAGGGTGAGATTATACCACCACACTTGACTAGGAAGCTAGGATATGTGAGGGGAGATTGGGAACCAAGTTGGTGACCAAACAGAACCTGAGAAAGCCACATTGCTGTTTTACATTTTATCAGTTTTGCGTACAGGAATTTCAGTAGAGTTATCAGTGCGTACTAAGTTGTTTTGACTCTAAAGCCTTACCTAAATACATAACTAAGATGCCATAGATCAGCAAGGGAGGCAGCTAAGGTACCACAGTGGTGACCTATTTCAAAAACTAATTTCATAACCAGAAAACAGAAACAAAAATCTGTCAAACTCCGAATCTGTTACACGTTTCAGTAGGAATAACAAAGCTGCTTTGAGTTGGTTCTTAAGTTTATAGTCTTGATAAGACGATAACTGAGTGATACAACAACCAGGAGAAATTGTAAATGAGTTTAGAAAACAGACACTGAATAAATCGAGAGAAAATATCAGTTCTGATTTTAGTTCAGGTTCAGAAAATTTGTATTTCGGTATAACTCTGTTGTAGAAGATCAGAGGGTTGTAATGGTTGTGTAACAGCTAACACTGTATTAAGACACATAAACAGATCACTAAGCAAGTTGGGAAGGTAGGAGGTGGGTTAGATAGCAGGAACAAAGCAACAAAGAGAATACACCAGTTTCATGTTTCAGCTCCTTCCTAGTGTAGTGTTTGGATTTCTGCAGCGTTAACAATGTGTCTTGAGACTGGAACCTTAATAACACACTTAATCCAGTGGCTAGGTAGTGAGGGGGAAAGTAAAACCTAGATCAATAAGTGGGAAGAAAACAGAAGAGGAAAGAAATAGCAATTTCAGGTTTCAGCCTTGTTTCAGGTTGATCAGTTCCTAGTTCAGTATGAGGAAGATACTGAAACACTTGCAAAATTGCTTGGGATTGTTCCAAAGTTAACCAATGCTAAGATATGTAATAGGACAGCTAGACAACCTAGAGGAGTCATTTGACATACTAAAACAGCAGAAAAATATCTAAGTATGTATATCAGTTTTTCATGGTTCCAGGTTTACAGATTCTGTTCAGTTTTCAGATCCTTACAGAGGAGTTACAGAGTTTATTTGAGTGCCTCAGACTTAAAACTGCTGGTGAGATGCTTAGTAAGTAGGTAAACACTTAGGCAGGAGTAGGAACCAGATAGAGGGACAAAACAAATAGAGAAGAAGGAAATAAAATCATACCAGATCAGGTTACAGTTTGGACAAGTTTGAGCCGTCTGTGTGAGGAGTTTTCAGGGGAGTTTATGAAGTTGAAGTGACTGTATGTGAGATCTAAAACGTTACTAAATGATCCACTAGGTGGACATGCCCATTGGGATAATTAGATTCAATAAATAATCTAACTGAAAGAGCAGAAAAGAGGTACACCAGTTGAGGTTTCAGATTTTCCGTTAGCAGACTATTTTCGGTGTAATTGTGTACAGGTACTGTATTGATGTGTTAACGGATTGAGAGTAAACTTAGAACCTGGTAAGTGACTTAGCTAAGAGTGTGAACATTTGGGAGAAACCGGAAGTTAGTTTGGTGGGCAAACAAAGGGCTAGAAGAGTAGATAACAGAAAAGTAGTTTCTGGTTTCAGTTTTCCTTTCTGAAACTTGTGCTCTCTGTGTAACCCCATTACACAGGGCTTACAAGCGCTGTATTGAATGATAAATGATCCTAGAACTTAACTAATACACTCAAGAAAGATACAAGTACTTTAGAGGAAGATTAAGGCTAGATAATAATCACCATCTGAAAGAACCAAACAGAAACACAACTACTGTTTTGGGTTTTGCCTTTCTTTCTGTAACCGCCTCTGTACAGCTGAAGCACTAATGTCCTAAGAGCCTTGTATTGGTTATTATTAAACACAAAACCCAGCCATTTCACTTAAGTGAATCTGTAGGAATCTGTGATGGGATTAGAAACAAATAACCAAACTGCAAGGGAAAGAATGGAGAGGCTTATCACTGGATGTAGTTTCGGTTTAGATAGTTGTTGTCTCTGTATAATGGAGTACAGTAGAAGGGTGAGTGTTTAAGTGCGGACCAAGATACAATATAGTTGTAAAGTTTATAATGTATGCTGAATAGTATGATATAAAGTAAGAGGTAAAATAGGAATGTTGAGAGTATGTGATTTGATGAGAAATGGGGTCAAGATATACACTACCGGTAATTATAACAATGGTTATAAAACCTTCGGTTATATCCTATTACAAGTTTGGATGTTATAAAATTAAGTATCTACGCCATGTTATAAGTATGTGATTATATTGTAACCAATGAGAATTATATAATAAGGAGCACAAGTGTATCATATGTGTACATTATTTCCGGTACATACATATAATTACCAAAATTATATGTTATAAAGTTAAATGACACATAAAAGGTCATGTTGTATGACATTGTGAAATAAGTGTATCACTAAACAATATTATATGAACCAAACCATAGTTTATTAGAACTGTCATACTGAGCGTATGTGTACATATAAATACACGTCAAGAATAAAGGTATAAACTATAGTATATAATGACGTAAAAACACTATAGTTAATATACGATTTTGGTAGGATAAACAAACCTTGAATGAAAAATAACAAGTGCATAATGTAAGATTCCATACTCCTTTGTAAACCGAATATTAACTCACACTACGAGTAAAGAGCTTAAAGATAACGAAACCGGAACTCATAACAGTTGTGTTACTGTTGTAGCTGTGTTATTCGGATATACCGAATCATAATGTCATGGATTGACATACAGCGTTCTTCGTATTGTCAGATCACTTGTCGGACATGCTCGAGAAAGCTTGGTGGTCTACACTGCGCGATCGTGACACGGTGTACGGTATGTAAAGGGATTTGATCCGGGTTGTCCTGAGGAATGCCTCGGGCTCGGATTTGTTAGATAAATAACTTGTGTGAATGTATGTATGTGATTTATGTGTGTGATGTGTAGCTATGTTTACTGCATTACTTATTTATGCACGATCGTCCTACGGGACTAATACTACGTCGACTATAGATCGACTTATATAATAAACTACTTATGCGAAATGTGTGATTGTGGCCACCGTTGCCTGACCTAATACGTAAAGTATTACAAGTATGTAGTTAAAACCTAAGTAAAACACTTAGGAACGGGACACGACATTGTCGGTCTCTAGAGCTTTGACTCGAACGTGAATACTACCTAGAATAATTCTAGGCATGCGTAAGACCCATAGGGCAGCCAACAAATTAAGTGATGTTCTTCATAACTAAAACTATAATTGACTATCTAACTAACAAAGTTAACAGTGGAGTGTGAAAGAATGTGATGATGTACCTTAATCCAGATAGGCACTGGCTGCTGGTCGCGCGTAGAGATCTCTTGGGTTATCCCGTATCGGGTTTACCCTAGTTAATCCTGAACGAGCCTACATAGATCGTCAGGTGGAGTGTGCTACCGTTGGCACCAGGCCCTTGGCCACCTCAATGGATGCCTTTACAAAGGCAAAGTGAAATAGTCTCAGAGTCTTCGGATGATCAGGGCAGTGAGCACCTTGTGTGTACGTGGGACTACTGTCCAAGTGAACATATTTCGGGTTGTCCTAATTGACGCCCGACAGTGCTAACTAAAACAAATAATATGTGAGGGCCCGGGGGGCCGAATATTGTAATACATGATGATGATAAAATACGACGTATGAATTACTAATGCCGTCGCATTGTATGATGTGTGATTGTTGTGTATGTTAATAAGTGACTGCTTTGATTGGATGAATGATTATATAATCATGCATGTTGTTATAGTATCTATTATTTCTGTAAAATGGTAAAGCATGAAATCAATCTAATGTCAAGACGGTTAAAAATGACAAGTGACCAATAGGGTCCAGATCCGGCATACTCAGCGTCTATCGCTGAGACTACACTTATTGTGCAGGTTGTTGATCTTCGTTAAAGCCGAAGTGCGGGAACAGGGTAGATAGGATTACTTCAATTGTTGCGAATTAATTTATTATATAACAATACCAGGTTGTAGATGTATGATGGTAATGTTGCACTTATCTGGGATTTGAAATAGATGCTCACTTGTCTACTGTCACTGCGGTTGAGTAGTATTGTTGATTAGTGTTGAATTTAATTACTGCTTTGTTACTCGCATAGACGAGTAATGGGAGGTGACACCCGAGTGAGTTTAATGTTGTTGTTTATTTTTCCGCTGTGAGATGTCTTATTTTTCTGTTAACGTGAGTGACTTTTACGTGTTAATTTGAGGGGGTGTTACATTTAAACTACATTGAGATAGTTTGTTTACCTCTTTTCTTCAAGATTTTTACTTGAACACTCTTGTTCTTCCTTATTTGGAAATCAGCAAGAGTACTTGGCTACTTGTCAGTGTTCTAATCAATACACAAGTAAAACCAATGAGCATTCAACTCCTGTTTTAAACTCATTTACAAAACCTAGGTTATATATATTGTCTTTACACATTAGGATAGTTGTTTACCTTGGGAAAAAGGAGAGCTTGAATAAGTAACAAGAGAGGACTCCTCCTTGTCCTTTGAAGATTGAAATGGAGCTATAAAAGATCAAAAGAACACACCATCAAAGGGTGATTCTCGGTTACACACAAAAACAAGAGGAAACATTGATTTTCTTTGGTTTTCCTTACCTTGAAACAAAGGAGAATGACAAGGCATGAAAATATGAGCTCAAGCTCCAACAATGGTGAATCTTCATGGCACCAAAATGGAGTTCTTGAAGATTTGAAAAGATAGAAGTGTAGAGCTTGCTCCAACTAGAAGAATGGTGGTCTTTGTTTTTGATTTGGTAAATGGAGCTAGAAGTTACAAGCATTCAAAGGTGGAGATAGTATGGTTTGCTGTAGCAAAACCGATGGAGAAGGAAGAAGAAGAGTTGGAGACCGTGGGAAATGAAGAGGGAAGAGAGTGAGAAGAAAGACTTGCTTTTGGAGATATTTAAGATAAAGCAAATAGTAACTTTTGCTTTATCATTTACTTATCTTATTTTTGTCTAGGTGTGGTGAGTCACCCATGAAAATCGGCTCCCTTAATGTATTAGGCTGAGTCATGGTCTTTGTTGACCAACAAGACAACTTATATTGACTTATGTCATAAACTAGCATATTTTAGTACTATTCACAAAAACAAGGCACATACTTGTGAAATTTTTGATTTCCCATTGATTTAGACCTCCAAATGTGATACTAAGTAGTACACATGTTAATTAAAGAGTAATGATGGACATTTAGCCATTAAAAACTCATTTACAAGACAATTTTTCAAAAATGTGCTTTAAGACTCCTAAAGCACATTTTGCATTTTAACATGTTTTCAAGCTTGGTTTTCTTTGGTAATCGGTTTCTATGTTCATTAACATATAATTAAGGTATAGGTATGACCTTTAGGTCTTATACAAATTTATCCCAAGTAGTAGAGCACATTTTGCCCATATTAACTTTAAGGTATTATTTGTGTTTGTTTGGTTTATTTGTCTACCAAAGTTTCCTAAGGACTTATTTAGCCTTATTAAATCATAATTGAATATCACTAAGTCTTGGTAGGCTTTGGGTCCCAACCAAGTTCACTCCAAGTTTAGAGCATGTTTTTGCTCAAATGTATTTATGGTACTTATGCTTCACCATGGTTTAAATCGTACACTGATGTTTCTAGGCACTTTTAGCCTTTAAATATCATAGTTAGTATTTAAACAATATATCAAGGTTTGGGGTATTTCAGTCAATTTAGGACAGAGGGAGTATGAGATAAGGTTTGAGATAAGTTGCAACCATTCCTATTTAAAGGATGGTTTATATTATAAGAGATAAGCTACATCCATTCCTTTTAAAAGGATGGTTGTTTTCTAAGACTAAGATAAGACTAAGATTGAGGTAAAATAAGGTTGGACTGAGATTAAGAGGAAACATAACCTAAGGAGTTAATTAATTAACTCTCTAATTAAGGGAACGCATTTAAGTCGTTCATTGTGTTTGAACTTGATTGATCATATTTGGATTGTTGTTTATTGCATTTTCTATTATGTTGTGCATCTAATCAACCTCCATGCTATCGACAATTAGTCGTCGTAGCCACGTTAGCTTGGGGGCCATGAGAGGATCGTACCAGCATTCGTGCTGACCCCCTTTGGGGGCTGTTTTTACTACACAGGTGGACGTCAGGAGGCGGCCGTCATGAGAGTAAGATGGGGTACACGTGTTACGGATTAAGTGTGTCCTACGAGTTGTGCATGTACACTCGTATGGCATTTTGAGTTAGTAAGATGTATAGGATGTGAGGGGATGTAAGAAGGATATGTATTGGTTAAGATTGGTATGTACTAATGTTCGGTATATTCTGTTAGTCAGACCGTGGCAAGGTCCTGGAATGTATATGAATCCGCTGCAATGTTGTATTTATGGTGATAAGTTTGAGATAACCACTTTGGATTAGATGGGGGTTACACAAGCTCTCATTCTTATAGCCTCCTAGAGACTATAGAGTTGTATATAAAACATTTTTTAGTTGTGCATATAGCACTATCAATGAATTGTACTCTTTGTCATTTAATCACTTACAACATGCCTCAAATTTATTATAGATTTCAAAGATGGTTCAACGAACCATATTTTATCCTTTGTAGTACATGAATAACCAAATACCCAAAGCATGGTTATAAAATATATCAAAATCATTTGTACCGAGTGGTCTTCGCACTTTATAAATATGTACTAAGATGATAATTTAACACTTTTCATCTAAAACATCATCTCAACAATTCCTTCATGGAAATGTAACGTCTACCATGATGTCAATCGCAACAATTTCCTTTTATATGGTCCAACCATGTACGAATGTACATAATTTGTCATAAATCATAACATCTTTTACAATCGACCTTTACAAGATAAAATGGTCATTTTCATAAGCTAACTCAAGCTTTTAGTTCCCATATCATCAATGATCTTACATATAGATCTTGCCAAAATCAACCTCAAGCTCGACTTCTTTCATAATCATGCATGATACACATTAGCATTTTGGAGCTTGAGTCAAAAATTCATTGGAAATTCTCTTTAATTTTCCAATAATAATCCTCAAATGTAACTCCTCAATGGTTACTTAGGAGACCATGTAACTTATACCAAATTTACTTTGTATGGAGTTATTTTTAACTCTTTAAAATCTATCTAGCTCTCCAAGAGCTTTTACAATTGGTCCAATCTTATATAAAATGTGGACCATTTTTAACATCCACCTCAAATGCATAGTCATGCATGAGGGAAAATAATAATTTATCATTCTCAACCTTCAATGTAATTTTCTTGCATGAGGGAGTATAAGGATCTTACAGCTCTCAATCTCAAGAGCATGATTTCGTGAGAGAGAAATATTACACTCTAATGCTCAACCTCCAATGCTTGTATACATGATCCTTTTATTTTTTTTTCCTCTAGTGCACTCATCTTGCACGAGAACCTATACGGATCTTATAATCCTGAACCTCAAGTGCATTCATTTTTCATGAGGAAGTATTACAATCTTACCTCAAACGTTAGCATCTTACACGAGGTAGCATAATCATTAACCTCAAATGCACCGTCTTGCATGAGGTAATATTTACAATCTCCGTTTCAATAATTACATAGGAGAATTATTAACGTCTAGTGCAACATCTTGCACGAGGTTATCACCTTTTTTTTGTTACTATCTCAAAAGAGATTTCCTCATAAATGGTAATTCAAACCCATCCTATGGCAATACTGTTTTTCAGCCATAAAATAAAATTGCACTGAATGAATTATACCATATTTGATGGTTCGCTTTTCAAAACAAAAATATATAATGTAAACAATTAACACATAATGTCTGGACCTTAGGATAATCCTTAGGACATTCAAACCACACAATTAACATACCGTTCACCAAGTAACTGCTAGCTTGACAAATTCCTGTTCAGTAGTTCCTTCCCGTGCGCTGTTATATACATGCAATACCGGTAATATTAATATAACTGTCCACTAAATATTACAGTGCTGTCATTGTAGCTGAAATACCCCAAACCTTGATATGTTGTTAAACATTTAAACTATGGTATGTAAAGGCTAAAAAGTGCCTTAGAAACATCAGTGAACAACTTAAACCATAGTAAAAGAACATTCTTTGTGAAGGTGAGTGTCTTGGATGGTTAAAGGAGGAAAAACAATATGTTTGTGCGTAAGGAATGTGTATTAAGTGATTAAGTATTTTTGGTTGTGAAAGGGTGAAAACCTAAGTGTTTGTGTGTGAGAATACTCTTGATGGATTTTAGGTGTTCTTGAATGTCTAATGGTGAAAGCTATGTGCTTGGGTATAGCAATGTGCTAGAAGAACCCATGTCAAAATTTAGATAATGTATAAGAAGTTTTAAGTGTTTAAAAATGAGTTTTGGTGAGTTTGGAAGTGTTGAGAATGGTTAAGTGTTTTACTAAGGAAAGAAAGGTGCATTAAGGTGTTTTAGAAGGCAAAAAGGATTTAGGCATTTTCTTGGAAGTTCTAGAAATCCAATGGGTGTTTTGGGATGTACTAATGTCTTGGAGGAGTTTGTTAAGGTTTAGGTAATGTTGATGTACAAGGAGGAAATGATGTTTAGGTAAGGAAGATGTTTGAACTTGTGAAGAAAATTCTTGGAAGGACATGAAGTATTTTTGGTGGGCTAAATATAGTGTGGGAACATGCTATAAACCTAAGGGGGGAAGTATTACGAGTATTGAGCATTTGGGCAAGAAATGAGAAGGTGTTTAAAGGTATGGAAAATGGAGTTTTGGGCACGTCCGAACTACCGTCCGAACATGGACGTTCGGACATGCCCTGTGGCGCGTTAGTTTCTATGGCCTCGACCAGTGTCCGAACTACCGTCCGAATTTGGAAGTTCGGACACACCTATTTCTACATTCTGTTTTGGCCTCGAACAGCGTCCGAACTTGGGAAGCTCGGACGCATGTTCGGACAGTCGTCTGTTTACACCCATTTGAGCCTCGAACAGTGTCCGAACTTGGGAAGTCCGGACACAAGTTCGGACAAGGCGCTGTATGGACCAAAAACATTGTTTAAGGTTATAGGATGATGGGGATTATTAAGTAATGGTGTTTATAAGATTGTTAAGGACATGTTAAGTGAGTTATAATGACAATTTAGTGGGGGAAAAAGTTGTATTAAAATGAAAAAGTAAAACAAGTTAAAATGTGAAGTTATTTAACTAGATAACGGGGTAAGTTATGAGCATTAAACTTTAAACAATCATGTTACCCCGATGTTAATAAAAGTAAATGTAATGTTATCAGTTGTTGAAAGATGTTACGAGGAACATGTGATGGCACGTTAGAGTGAAACCCCGGTGACAGGTATGGTTTTCTTGCAACCTGTGTCCTACCGGATTACACCGGCTTGTATGCCAATGTGTTTTCTGTATGTTTGCCACGTTATAAGTTAAATCATGGAACGAGTTTACAGTCGTTATGGTTGTTGTGTGTTTACGTGCCGATACCGGCAACCTCGAATGCGCATGAAAGGCTAGTTAACCACTATTAGGTAAACGTAAGAGAACGGTATCCGGTAATAACGTTTCCGACCTAAGGAACGTTCTAACCACGGCTATGCGTGAGTTAGTCATGTGATGTTTATGTGTGATGTTTGTGTGTGAATGTATGACTCTCTCTTCCCTTGTGTGTGTCTAACAAGACTTAACCCAATGTTTGTGATTGCTTATTAAGTTCAATGTTGAACTTCTAACAAGTGCTAACGGGGGAAGTGAGGAGTCCGGTCTGTTCCGGCCACGCGTGTGACTATGGGAGTCGATGTCATAACCGGTTCGATTCTCTTTGTATGTTATGGTTGTTTTCCAATTTGGTTTCCAACCTTCCCTTTAGCTTAACCAAGGCTATTTTACTGACTCACGTCGGGCCACAAGGGCATACTTTGTTTATGTTTGTTCGGTGTGCTTGGATCACTATATCCGAGGCACCTTGTGTTAAGTTATCCGTTCATTTAACGAGACGGTAACGAGTTATGTAACGAGCTTATCATGAGACTGGCAACATTCTCTAGGCTACAAGTGAACTGACTATGTTTGGGCCGGTTCATAAAGGGAACCGTTCCCGTTATGTTATGTATTATTGTTGTGCTGCAATTCTTACGTTTGATGTGATATGTTGTTAAGATGTGGAGTATGTGGATCATGGATATGAATTCCAGTTTATTGTAAGAGGCGTTTAAGGATAACCCGATTAATGGGTAAGTATCGTCTATTAAGGAAGTAGCCCCATTAGAGGAGAAACACTCTAGGGTTAAAGATCACAATGAGTGATTTGTTAAGTATAGTTGTATTGGATGTTTTAATAAGCCATTGTTGTGCAGTGTAATGTGTTGTGTATTTGTAGTTTACATGCATGATTCAAGTATAATCAACCGCATGCTAAGACGACAAATAGTTGTGCGTGGCCCGGTAGCATGTGGGCTGCGGGATTACCATACCAGCAAAGGTGTTGAGCCCCTTGGGCGCCACCCTTTCTCTTCTTTTCCTATTTCAGGTACAAGGAGCTGGAAGCCGTTCGAGAGTAGGACGGGGTAGTCGTATGTACGTGGGTAATCTTTTAGGTTATATATGTACAGTAGGTGTAGTAAGACCGAAATTGCTATCGGCATTAGTTTGTGGATACTCGGTACAGTCGAAAGGTGTATGTTGTTATTGTTAATGGAAAGAGATAATAATGTGTAGTCGCTCGGGAATCTAGTCCATCAGACCGGTGCAATGTATATGTAATAGCCTTGTTAGCCACGTGGGTGGTTAACGGCGTGTAACACCAACGAGTTAGTAATGTGATGAAGTATGTTTTCCACTGCAGTTTGTTGTAAGTGTGTTAATGTTGGATGGGGTGTTACAAAAAGTGGTATCAGAGCGAAGTATCGCTCTGATGACTGAATTACCGAGCTTAGGAAGTACCGAGTTAGGAGTTTAAGACTTTGGGTTAAGGGTTGAGTGATAGCGGGAGAGATACACTAGTTAGGTATTACCAGTGTGTACTGGAAACCTACTGAGAAGGGAAGAAATGGTATCAAGCCAAAACGGGTTACATAGAGCTTTCGGCCGCTTTAGCCGGATGGAAGTGGAAGCGCATAAGGCATCCGGCCGTCTCCAGCCGGATGAGGATAGGACTTAGGCAAAGCAAAGTATTGTACGACTGACCGTCTGTGGTCAGTCAAAGATACTAGGAAAGGGTAGAACCGTACTTATACATGTAAAATACAGGCTGGCACCATAAAAACCAGGCCCAAAACACTATAAATAAGGGTGTATCCCCATGAAATAAGAGACGCTACATTTGGCAATCAAACTCACACTCGATTCTAACTAAGGCTCTCTCTTTCTCTCTACTCTTGTGAAATTCTGTAATCGAGACTAGGTAACATGGAATAGATGATCAGATCGGATTGTATTAGGATAGCATATACTGTTTCATTTGGCGCCATCTGTGGGAAACGAACAGCAAGAAGCAACCACGTGACCACCTAGAAACAGGGGAGTAATCTGCGACGATTTGTAGCGAAAGTTCTGAAATAACTAATGACACTTTTTGCAGGATCGAAACACGAAAGATGGCTCCAAGATCGAAGAAAACACTGAAGAACGTTACCGAAGATAACAATCGCTCTGAAGAAGGAATGAGTTCGGAGATGCCAGAAGTCATCTCCAAAAAAGATCTCGAGGACATGCTAAAGGGGCTAGTCAGATCCATCGACGAAAAAATTGTAGAAGGAAATGAGACTTTGCAGCAGGAACTAATGCAAAGGGACAAGGAGTATCAGAGAAAATGGGACAAAATGACTGAGGCCATTGAACAGCTGAGAAACAGAGATTCCAAAGGCAGTAATGGCGAGGAAAGCAAAGATAGGAAGCGCAATTCAATCATTAGCAAAGAAGAGACGGAAGAAGATGATCAGATAGACATGAGCTTGTACCCCTTCTCAGAGCGGATAAGAATAGCAAAACTCCCACCGCACTTCGTCGCTCCGGCGATTGAGAAATATGATGGGACTGGAGATCCCGCCCAACATATTAAGAAGTTCATGTTTGCCATGAACACTCAGGGGATCAGCTCCCTCGCCCTCTGCAATTTGTTCCCCGGAACTTTCGAAGAGAGTGTTGGGATGGATCTCCACGAGACCGCCACAGTCCATCACTAGCTTCAAGCAGCTGACCGAGGATTTCCAGCAATATTTCACTGCGAGTAAGAAGGTTGAAAAAGAAACAATAGAATTGATGGACGTTAAGCAGCGAAAAAGGGAAACCGTGAAGGAGTACCGCGAGCGCTTTCATAAGAAGGTCGCGGAGATTGATGATGTCGACGAGAAAATCTTGATTAAGGCCTTTGGTAACGGCCTAGCTCAGCCTCGACTTGCTGGAAAGATCACAACGAAGGCGCCGAAAACTCATGGAGAATTAGCTGAAATGATCCATGATTTTTTGAAATCTGAGATAGCGGAAAACAAGGCTAAAGAACTAGCGGACAGCTTCAAAACCGCAGGGGCGCCGGAAAAAAGGAGGGGCATGGAGGAAATGCCGGAAGGGGGGGTCAAGGTACAAGCCATATTATGGCAAGTCCACCGCCGGATCTTCCTCTCAGGGAGCACAGCACCAGGGGGCAAGAACCATTGTCTACATTGACCCGGGGAAGTATGCTGCTGCAGTAAGAGAAGGGTACCTTCCCCAGCCTAGAAGGCCGCCGCAGGGAGAAATTCCGGTTGCATTCTGTGAGTACCACGGGAACCGCAGCCACCGGACTGTAAACTGTGCTACCTTGGCCAAAGAACTTCGAATAATCGAGGAAAATAAGAAGAAAGGAAAGCAGGCAGCCGGAGCACAAAGGCAGTACGGCGGCCAACAGGGTAGTACCCAGAATGCACCTCGAGGGCGACAAGAGGAAGAGGTTCACCCCAGGCTTGATCCCAGCAAATCAGTGGGAATGATAACAGGTTTGTGAAGAAGGAAAGTAAAGTTTTTTCTCCTTTCATTCAGGATAACATTCGGAGTTACGATTTGTAGCCTAGTTTAAGATGAAAATTTTACATCACATAGATTGTCAAAAATCATGTTACCAAAGGAAGAAATAAAATTCGCATTCTTTTTGCATTTTTACTTTTAG
>JAIOTZ010000154.1:0-81090 GCA_023374045.1 Limonium bicolor
CGTCGCTCGACTCTACGCTTTGGAGCAAGAATTGACCACTATCTCTCAGGGAGATGACTCGATACGTGCCTACTACACGAAGGTCAAAAGAATTTGGGACGAAATAGACTCGACAGACACACTTCCGACTTGTACATGCGCAGGAGACGATGAGTTCAAGAAATACATTAAGCGGCAGAGAGCCATCAAATTCTTGATGTCGGTGAATCCAAGGTTCGCCCAAGTTAGGGCAAACGTTTTGATGATGTCTCCGATGCCTTCTGTCCAACAGATCTACTCTCTCCTGGTCCAAGAAGAGAGACAAAAGGGAATTGGAAGAGAAGGAAAACTGGAGGAGAACGCAGTATCTTTCGCCACAGATTTTCGCAGCAACACAACGAATACCGGGAGAAACCAGTTCAAGGGCTCCCGACGAAGCACCTTGAAATGCAATCATTGCCAGAAAGTAGGCCACATAGAAGAAAGGTGCTTCGAAAGGGTTGGATATCCACCCAACTGGAGATTTCCTAAAGGAAAAAAATCTCCAAGCACGGCCGCAGCCATGGATGGTAGAGGTGCGAGACAAGAAGAACAGACAAATCCCAGCACCATAGAAGCGTCTCCAACAGGAAAGACCTACAGCGTTGACGAAATCAACCAAATCCTAGCTTATGTGTCGAGAAGCAAGGATGAAGGAGCAGAGAACACTACCAGAAGCAACACAAGTTGTAGTTTTGTCGGTAACACTTTCTTGAACCCTAAAACTTGCCTCTCTGCTAGCTCTATTACCTGCTGCAATCTTCATGATTCTGGTTATAGAAGTAGTGCAGATTGGATAGTGGACTCTGGTGCTTCCGAACATATGTGCTGTGATTTGAATAAGTTTGAGAGTTATAACCATCTGAATCATAATCATACTGTCAGTATGCCCGATGGGCACCCACAGAAGGTAGAAATTGTGGGGACTGTGAGATTGAATGATTTAATTTTCCTGTCCAATGTGCTGTATGTGCCATCCTTCAAATTTAACCTGATTTCAGTAGCCAAATTAGCAAAAGATTTGCCTGGAAAGTTCTTTTTGATAAAAACTATTGTGTTTTTCAGGATTCTAAAACTTTTCTTGAACATCAAATAGGGAGACAAAGATCTGGAATATACTTGCTCGATATTTCTAACAGGAATGAAGCAGAAATTAGAGTTGCCTCTAGTTGCCTAGTAGAAAGGGTTGTTACTGGTTTTGATTGTACAAACAAACTAAGCCTCTGGCACCATAGGCTTGGCCATATGCCAATTAATAAGATACAATCTTTGAATTTAGTTGATAAACCTCTTTGTCAAAGGCAATTCTTTTGTGAGTCATGTTGCAGGGGAAAAAGCCACAGAGTACCATTTCCTAAGGCTAGTACCTCTGTAACAGAAATCTTTGACTTGGTACACATAGACGTTTGGGGTCCCTATAAAGTAAAAACTCATGATGGGTATTCCTATTTTTTGACTCTAGTTGATGACAAGTCCAGGGCAACTTGGGTTAAACTGATTAAATGCAAATCTGATGCCTTTCAACATGTTACTGAATTTATAGTTATGATCCAAGTGCAGTTTGGCAAGAATGTTAAGAGCATAAGAACTGATAACGCTTATGAATTAGGGAGTTCCAAGGTCACTGCAGATTTTCTTAAAAGTAAAGGAATAAAACATCAACTCACTTGTGCTCATACTCCACAACAGAATGGAGTTGTGGAGAAAAGCATCGACATATACTGGAAACAGCTAGGAGTCTCATGTTACATTCCTCTTTACCTTTGAAATTCTGGGGTGAAAGTGTGTTAACTGCAGTGTATCTCATAAATAGAATGCCGCTAGAAAGCACATTTGGAAAAACTCCCTATGAGATTTTGTATAACAGCAAGCCCAATTATGACAACCTTAGATGTTTTGGAAGTTTAATCTTTGCTCATAAGAATCAAGAACTCCATGATAAGTTTGCTTCCAAGTCATTCAAGGGAATTTTCCTTGGATATGCTCCTGATAAAAGGTTACAAGGTCTTCGATATGGATGACAATAAAGTGCAGGTTAACAGAGATGTTAAATTCTATGAGAATATCTTTCCTTATAGAAAGAATGGAGAAAGAGAAGAAACAGAAATGTGTCTCCAAGACACACATGACGGTAAAGAACTTCCAATTTTCCCTACTGAACCTCGTATTTGTCCTTTAACTAACTTTGAATCTGAGGAAACAGGAAGGGAGGAGGAACAACACCATGACCAGACAGAACGACATCAATCAAGGGATTCTCTGATGGAGGTCCAGATCGAAGAACAACAGGCCTTTCCACTGGAGGGCCCAACCGAGGAACGACAGACTGTGAGAAGAACAGGGAGGAGCAGAGAATGCCCAGACATCTAGAAGATTATATTGTGGGAAATGCACACAAACCCAGGAGCAACAGCAACCAGGAACAGCTAAGTACCTTGACCCCTTCTCTGTTATTCTCTGTGATAGATTGACAAATGCTGGAAAGGAAGTTAGTACAGGCTCTGATCACTCCCTATGTTCTTTAGTACAACCCAGTAGGAGAGTGACTTATCCTATTGTAGAAGGAATTGCCGCATCTAGCCAATTTGCCACTGACAGAAACAATAGCACTGAAACAGAACCAATAGACTATGAGGATGCTATTAGGAGTGAGCAATGGATTAAAGCTATGAGGGAGGAATTTGAAGCATTAGAAAGAAATAAAACCTGGGAGATAGTAGATCTTCCCAAGGGAAAGAAAGTGATTGGGTGTAAATGGGTGTATAAGCTGAAGTATAAAACAGATGGAACCCTAGAGAGACATAAGGCCAGATTGGTGGTGAAGGGTTACACCCAAAAGTATGGCATTGACTACCAGGAAACCTTCTCACCAGTAGTAAAATTCACTACTATACGTGCTCTTATCTCTGTTGCTTGCAAAAGAAACTGGACAGTCCACCAATTAGACATTAACAATGCCTTCCTACACGGGGACCTTAGGGAAGAAGTATACATGGCTTTACCTCTAGGATATAAGGCCACACACCAAAATAAAGTTTGCAGACTTAGGAAGTCTCTATATGGACTGAAACAGGCGTCCAGACAATGGCATGAAAAACTGAGCTTCTTTCTCTCCAACTTAGGATTCAAGCAGTCATTAAATGACTACTCTCTTTTTATTAGGAAAGATAACACCGGTTCTGTTTTCTTGACTGTATACGTGGATGACATCCTCTTAACAGGGGATGACAACCACCAGATTGAAATAATAAAACAGAAACTGAATCTTGAATTCCAAATAAAAGATCTGGGTGTTATAAATAACTTCCTTGGAATGCAGTTTATTCACAGGAAAGATGGTGTCATTGTGGTGCAAAGCCAGTATGCTGAAAACCTGATCAAGGAATATCACTGTGAACATCTGTGCACAGCTGTTGCACCACTAGAACTCAATGCAAAACTGCTGAAAGATGAGGGAAAACTCTTATCAGACCCACTCTTATACAGAAAACTAGTTGGAAAAATTAGTTTTCTAGCACATACCCCCCGCCCTGATCTCTGCTTTACAATTCAAACTTTGAGCCAATTCCTGCAGAAACCCACAGAACAGCATTGGAAAGCAGCCATACACACACTAAAATACATTAAGGGAACTGCAGGTTATGGATTGTTCTTTAATAAAACAATTAACTTCTGTTTGAATGCTTTCTGTGATGCAGACTGGGCAGGATGTCCTAACACCAGAAGATCAATCAGTGGGTTCTATATTACACTGGGAGGTTCCCCCCTATCCTGGAAGGCGAAGAAACAAGGAACTGTGGCCCTGTCATCAGCAGAAGCAGAATATCGTGCCATGAGACAAGCCACAACAGAAATCAGTTGGTTGACAAGGGTTCTACACGAACTGGGAGTGGAGGAGATCATGCCAATCCCACTGAAGTCAGACAGTCAATCTGCTGTCTACATAGCAAGGAACCCCGTGTTTCACGAGAGAACGAAACACATCGAAATCGACTGCCATTTTGTGCGACAGAAGATACAGCAGGGGCTCATAGAAGTGGAATTTATACCATCTCAGTTACAGCTGGCAGACGTCCTTACAAAGACACTCACTGGAAGGGACTACTCAAGGGTCAAGCACCAGTTGGGAATGAGACAGGTTGAAGGAACAGAAAGATCTGAATGCGGCACTTGTAAAGTAATTAGCAAAGCTTTACATTGCTGTAAGCTTTGAGAGGGGGTGTTAGGATATAATATATGTTAGTGTATATGCAACGGTCACTTATAGTATACCTCTCATATAAATATCCTAATCTGTACTTCGTTACTCTTTAGTCAAAAAATACAGAGAATGTCATTTCTCTCTGGTTATAGACTCAACCTTGTAATCCCGCATATTCAAGAAATAAAGAAAGTTCTTCTCCTTCTTCTACCTATCTACTCTATCTTTCCTGTTCGCATACACTCCCAAAACCGGCACATCGTGACAATATCTTCTCCCATTTCCAATCGCGTACTCATAGACATTGATTTCCATACATTTCTGGTGTACTCATAGATGGACTGGAGAAGATAATTAGTACGGCTTCAGCATCACAACAGTTACGCATTCCATTCAACTAAAGCTAGAGATCGGGTCCACGAATGATTTCCCTGATGTACTCGTAGACATTGATTTCCATAGCTTACAAAAGGTAACTTGCCTGTTTGTGGTGTTCCTCTATGTATATCAATTTAGGGCTTTCGATTTAGGTTACCAGAATTGAATAAAATCGCCTGTCATCAGTAGTACGCAGAGGACTTGATGCCGAAACTGGAGAGTCCTGTCGTGCGTGTCGGGAGTGAAATTGCGTACAGAGGGAGTGAAGCGTGAGAATGAGGGTGACTTAGCAGAGTTAGGGTTCATTGACGATTTTAGAAATTGGGGTGGTGTCGTGAGGTAGAAAAGGGTGATTAGGCGTTTGTTTTTTCCACGTTGATCTTTTTTTAATAAGGTTACATGTCAGCAACTATTAACGTCAGGATGACGGAGTTAGACTTCAGGGTCTCAAAGTCAAGGATGTCATTACCTCAGGGGGTTGCTAATAATTATTAAAAACATAAGGGGGTTATTATAATATCCTGAAACCTCAAAGGGGTTGTCAGTAATTTACTCAAAATTTTAAGAAAATAGGAATTGAAAAAGGTAAATTCTTGTCTACAGGTCTATATATGGGAGGAGCACCTCCGTAATGTGAATTTTTTTTATTTTTTCTTTTCACGCGCACCACAATGTTGATTTGTTTTTCTTTTCATTTATCTAAAAATTTTTATTCTTTTTTTATCATAAAAATTTTAAATTGTTGTAATTTTTAATATATAAGTCCAAAATGAAAAAAAATTATATTTTATTCACCTAAATTCAAGCTCTTCAAAACAAAACCAGTCATGGATACGTTTTGACAACTTTTAAAAAAATATTTTTATATGTGTACGATGATACACTAAAATGATAATATGATTCATTAATTTTGTATTATGATTCATTAAAATTGATATTATGATTCATTAGGTAATAAGTGATGAATTTGACATTTTTAACTTTACTAGGATGGTTTTTGAGGTGTTTTGGGGTAGGGCAATCTAGAATGTGTTCTGTACTTTATATTGTAGCACCTAACTCGACAGGTTTTTAGGGTTTGTGGTAGCGGGTTTAGGGTCTAACGACCCTAAAAATGCCTTCGACGTTTTATCTTTCCTAGTGTGGGTTTTAAGGTGTTTTGGGGTAGAGTAATCTATTTGGAATTTGTTTTGTACTTTATATTGTAGCAACTAACTCGACATGTTTTTAGGATTTGTGGTAGCAGGTTTAGGGTCACTCAAACCCTAAACATGCCTTCAACGTTTTTTAGCTTTACTAGGGTGGGTTTTGGGGTGTTTTTTTTTTGGAGGGGGGGGGTTAGGGTAATCTATTTGGAAGCCGTTCTATACTTTACATTGTAGCAACTAACTCGACAGGTTTTAAGAGTTTGTGGTACGGGTTTAGGCCCTAAACCCGCCATTACAAATCCTTAAAATGCATTCGACGTTTTTTAGCTTTTCTGGGGTGGGTTTTAAGGTGTGTGGGGTTAGGGAAATCTATTTAGAAGTCATTTTATACTTTAATGTGATGATGTACATATTTTAATGTGAGAATGTACATGTTTTAATGAGAAGATGTACATGTTCAAATGTGAGAATGTACATGTTCAATTATCATAATGTATATGTTTTAATGAACATTTGTACATGTTTGTATGACCATCTGTACAAGTTTTCTCCCTTATATGTACAGGTTTTAATCTAAGGATGTACATATTTAATGATTCGTACAGGTTTATGTGACCATCTGTATGTTTTTAATGCGAGGATGTACATGTTTTTACGTGAGTATGTACATGTTTTAATGAACATTTGTACAGGTTTGTATGACCATCGGTTCAAAATTTTCTTTTACATTCTATGCACTATAACCCTTAGCAGCATCCGTTTTCATTTTTGTAAAAAAATATTTTTTTACTTGCCCGATCATCATATGTAGTCAGGATGGCTACATTTGGATGTAGCTCAGACCTGTTCACTCCACTAAAGGCATGTCAGAGTATATTATTCCTTTAAAATAAATGTAATAGAGTAAAAAACTAGTTAAAAATAAATAATTACTTATATGAAAGAATTAGAATATATAATCATTCGGAGTTAATATTTATCAGTTCCTAAAAAGGTGCCGCTGCACTTTCTGTTCGGGTGTCAATCAAATTTAATAATCACCCCTCCCCTGATTATCAAATTGTAGGAATAGAGCTCATTTAATTCTTATTCTCTCTTCCTAAAAAAATAGGACTTTTATTTACCAAGTATGGAAATAGGAAATAATTATTTCCATTCCCATATATTCATTGACATACCCATGTACCAAGCACCCCCTTTAACTAAATGTTTTGTAGTTCTATAAGACAAGTTACTTGTATTTTTATTATTCATTTTTTAATATTCTTAATTTTTATCAAGAAAAAACTTTATTATTCTTTAAAACCATACTTTAATTACATCATTTATTATTTATATATTGTATGAATATTTAGATAAGTTTTTATTTATGACTTTTTATTAGTTTGTTCTAAAGTTAAATATACATTTACAATTATTATTGGTTCAATTAGTAATAATTTTAAAATAAATACTAATATTTTCAATCAACCTTACACTTTTACAACTATTGTTTTGGGAAATAAATTTTCTACATACGTTTTGAAAAGAAAGTAAACTATCAACTTATTAATAAACAATTCTCTATATTATTGTAGTTGTATATGTAATTTCATTTTTTTTACATATTATATAGTTAATATTGTAACATGTTAAATCTTTTTGACACATTCTTGTAATTTACTAAAATTTACATTTGTAAAGTTCATAGCTATAATTTACAATTGCAAATTATTAAATAATAACAACATTTATTATTCTTTAGTTACCATACTTCAATTACATTTTTATTATATATCTATTGTATGAATATTTAGATATATTATTATGAGATTTTTATTAGTTTGTTCTAATGTAACACCCCTACGCGCTAATCAAGTCATTATCTCATAATCCGTCTCAATTACTAATACCAACGCAGCGGAAATCATACTACAAACGGTGGGTGATACAATGCCGTTAGTCACCCACGTGACTAACAAGGCCAAATCCAAACAAAACAATATCCGTCTGATGGACTTATATACCGAGTACTCTATATCAAACAAGACATTTCATTCCTTAATCAATTCACAATACAAATACAATCCTCAATTCCGTTCTATATCGAGTCTACTACAATCCTCAATTGCCGATAACACTTCGGACTTACAATACAACAATTATAAAATCAATACAAAGGTTCTTAATCAACTACCCATTCTTATGCAGCAACCCCGTCCTACTCTCGAACGGTAATTGGCTCCAAAGTGCCTGGAAAGTAAAAACGTTGCCCCAAGGGGCTCAGCAAATGGCTGATATGAAATTCGCATACCCCGCGTGTTAACGGGTACGCCGACTACTTTTTTCTCGAGAGCATGAGATTCATTTAATTCAACAATCATGCAAGATAGCTATACATTAAGCATGTACAATAGTAGAAGTATTCAGCATTCATTATGGAATACAATCCCTAACTAACACACAAGGTTGTTAGTTCATATTACTGTGCTCTTCGGCCTTAAGGGTTTCTACCTCACTGTGTCTTGGTCATTATTCATTGTCTTACCCATTCTCTTGGGTTACTGAAATACCCCGAATAATTACTACCTTAATTAATAAGGATAAATTAAACCATGAGCAATAATTGCTATCGATATAATGGTATAAAATATATAGTCTAAACTGGACATTAAATTATACACTATCTCTAATCAAAGAGAAAATATTAATTAAGGAGAATAAACTCCTAAAATTAATACCACATGTAACATAGTACATGTGTTAAATACACACCAATATCACTCTATAAATTATATAAATATATTATATACTCTAAACAATCCTAGATACAATACACATATTCATATATGCACCCATAGACAAAAAAATTAATAATACATAAGTCATTAAGTGACACATTACTATAATACTAATTGTACAATTTCTGACATATGTTAACTAATAAAAAAACATTTTGAATTCCCTCGCAAAATGCCAGCCGATTACCTACATAAAAAAACATCATTAGATTAAGTTAAACAAGTAATATAGTACAACAAAGTACAAAGAAAAGTTTAATTTCCTTACCTCTTTCCCATCCCCCATCGATTTCCTTTTCAGCTAGGACTGCATCAGTTACCTTCCCATCACTTCATCTGTTTCTTTTTCCCTTCTTATACACATCAGTTCTCTCCTCACCTCTTGCCCACGACAACCGCACCATACCCTTTACTTCTCTTGTTCACTTTCGGTACTGCAATAGTGTCGGACCCAGAATTTTAAATTAGGTGTGTCAAACTTATAAATTTAAAATTTTGAATTTAATAATAAGTTTTTATATAATGTTATATTGAAGTTGTGATCATTGATAGTATAATGTCTACAATAAAATAAATTTTAATTATATTCTTAAAAACAGTTAAAAACATATTATTCGTAATCAAAGTAGTAAATCATAATTCATGAACAAACTAGAAGAATAAATTTAGGTTGCAGAGCAATGTTAACCAATAAATGAAGGATTAACTTTGTCAGGGGTTTTCTTGGTTCTGTGGAGATAAAATATAAGGCGGCAAGGGGGTGAGTGCATAATAAATCAACATTAGAGAAAAATAAACATATTAGTAGAGGAAAGAAAGATACAATTAATTATAATAACGAAAATAAAACTAAAAAATTAAAAGCTAAATAAAATACACAGATGAAGAGTGATTTACAAAGTGAAATAATCTATCTAGTTCAGGTTCTTTAGCCTTAAACTCAATTTATTTTATCATTTTTAGAGGTATTTGTGTAATGAAACTAACCAAATTGCATAACCATATTTGAACACAACTCACATTATCAACACATGAGTGTCAACACCTACCTAACTGAATTGTTACTTGTAGCATATAAATAATTTTAGTTTTATTATGAATTGCATGTGTTCAGTTGACACACTACGCTCTACATTGGGTCCACCCCTGTACTGCAACAAGGACAGGAGCTCCCACCATCTTCTACTCTTCTCAGTTTGCAGTACTCAACATCAGAAAAAAAAAATATACAAGCAAGCACAACACAGCAGAAATCGTAATGTCCCGCCCCATCTCCTTCATTTCTTCACGCCTTTCTTCAGCCCTGCTTACCAGAATATTCCTCTTCATTTTCCATCTTCTCAGTTCGCACCCAGCAGCTCTTTTCCCCCTCCTGTATATCACGCACAACAGCAACAACAGAGGAAGAGTACAAACTGTAAGAGCTTCTTCCTTCTCCTTCTTTCTCGGTTTATACTTCCTCCACCAGACCTCTTTTCCTCCTCCATACTTACTACATCCTTCAACTTCTTTTCCTCTGCTGGAAACAGCAGCAAGACCTCAGCAAATCACCCTCTTCTTCCCTGTTTTCACACTGCACAACAACAGAGAACAAAAAAAAAAAAAAAAAAACCGCAGTTGCAAGGAGCGCAACAGCAGATTACATTCACACAACACACCATTATTCCTGGCCTTCTTTCTTTATGCGTTTCTGTTCAACTTGTTTCAATTGTACACTTGCGTTGCTTGCTCGTCCAGCAATTCAAAGATCGACAACTAAGGAGGAAACAGCTTCACTATTTTTTTTTTAGGTAAAGACTTTGTTGCAGATCCGGTCAGATATTTTTTTGCTTTGCCGGATATGTGGTGGGTCGTATTCGAACAGCAGATTACATTCCAGTGGTTTTGTTGAGCCAAAAACAGACGCCAACACATCATAGAGGAGACATAAAGGCAAGGTGAAGATCTAGCTAGACCATGGCTGTATAAACCTCCCTTCTTCCTTTCCTTTCATGTCAGATTATGGCTTTCTTCACCAGCTGCGAAACCCACCTCTAGAGACTCCATCACAGCCTGGTTGTAAGCCAAAAAAATCGGCACTAAAGCATGGACGCAAGGTGAAAGCACAGCCCAACCGTGGCTGTTTAGCCTCCCTTCCTTATTTTCCATACAAAAAAAAATATACTAAGTTACTCCTCTGTGTATAGTTACCGAGACTTGCTGTAGGAAACTTTCAAAAAAAACCAAGGTAAGAACCATGCTAGACATGGCTGTATCAGCCTTTCTTTTCCCCACTTTTCCATGAAAAAAAAAACACTGAACGTATTCCTCGGAGGTTATCAACCTGAGATCTCTGCAGAATACAAGAGGCCACCAGCAAGTGGAAGCCTATTACAGGAGGTTATCAAGTACTAGAAAGGGTAATTACCCAGAAATCTGCTATCAACGTGCATAATAAAGCTGGAGAATATATGAGAGTATTAATAAATGTATGTAAACTAGGCTGTGGAGCAATTACCGGGGCTGGAGAGAACCTGCTTGGGATTTAAGACAAGGTAATAAGCGCTAATCCCCAATTTAACACCTTACAAACTGCTAGCTAAATGTTGGGTGAATATTACCGAAAATATGTGTACATCTGTTTTATTTGAGTGGGTAATGTGTATAGTAATGGGTATATGTATATATGTCTACGTGAGTTGGTAATATACAAGGGTAGATGCATAACCGTGACACATATAATTTATTTAGATCAAAATATGTGTGAAAATTGTGGGAAAATAATTTAAGAAAATAGTATGCAAAACCGAGGCTATGATATAATGTTAGAGATATTTAAATGCCATTTAAAATAATTATTGTGCTATTTTTAAGGCTATATTTATGTCACCTCACTATAATTATTTTGAGCCTTAATTAGTCATTAATTAATTTATAGTTGATTTATAAAGTTACATAATTTCTGGTGTAAAATGTACAATTCTAGCAAATATAATTACCTAGGAATGTATTAGGAAAATTTGGTATATTTGTGAATTTTTACATGACGTAAATAAGTTTTAAAACCTTGTACAAATGTTTTAAATAATTAAATGGGTTTTATATGGGAGTCAAAGTATAACTAAAAGAAATTAGGGAGTAATGGTAATAATAACCGAAAGGGATAATTTAAAGATATGTAATAAACATAACATATGAATTTTATGGATTTAGGGGTTAATGATAAAAAATTAGGAAATCATGGGGGTATTTCCATAAATAATGGCAAACTGGTCAAATGATGTATTAGGTGGTCAATCTTGACCACATGTGAGGGTTGACCAAGTTTAAGTGATAAGATAGATATTTTAGATGTTTAAAGAAATATTAAGTTAAAAAAATTAGGGGTGTTTGAGTGATTACCGAAAGTATAGTGATTAAAATGCGAATATTAGAACCCTTGGGTTTTGTTGGGAATTTTAGAGAATTTTGGGGTGAGCTTGAGGGATAAAATTTATTAAGAGTTATATATATGGTATAAGTATTAAATTGTAACAATTATAAAGTTTAGGGGTATACAATGTGATTACTGAAAATCTGGGGGTACAATAAAGAATTATAAGACTTTTGGGGTTGTGTGCAATTATGGAGAATAATTGGGTTTAGCATGAGGATTTAAATAATTAAGGAATATAATATAAGGTTTATGTAATTAAATGAAATTTTATAAAATGGAAGGGGTTAAAGTGTAACTATGAGGAAGATGTGAGGGAGTAACTACATCTGAGTATTCTAAGGGGATTACTCGTAAATATATATATATGTATATTTTAATGTTGGGATATCTTAGATTATAAATTAAAAATTAGTAATATAACAAGTATGGAAAATGGGGTAGTTTTGTAAATAAACAAAAATTGTGGGAATGCCAAAAGGATTACAAAATAATAAGGCTGTTCGGAAATTAAACATATGATATAAGTATGTGATAATGGTTGAAAACTTCAGATTATAAATTAATAAGACTAGAAATGTAGTAGTTATTATATATGGGTTGATTCATAAATAATCAAATGTGTGGGGAAGAGATTAGCTTTACCGAGAATATATAAGGGTCGTTTAGGAAAATTTTAAAAGTTGGGTAGAATATGTTATACAGTACGGGTGATATATTGTGACGCTATATTTACATGAGGAAGATATATTATAAGGTTATTCGGGGCAAGTATATCTTATATACGACTTCATAAAATGATGGCTAATTGGTAAACGTTGGGAGTATATTACGAGGTTGGAACTTTATTACAAGGGACGCTATAATACACATAAAATGGGATTGCTATTCACGGTTAGCAAGATACGAGTATAAACGCGAAAATAATGACAGTGACGTTTAAAATGTATATACGGATGCATACAATATTACATGCACGAAAAAGGTTGCGCAAATGATAACACATAACAAACAACTATGTATGCGTACTTGTACATACATAAACGCCTGCGCACGTTCGTAAATATGACTACATGAATTAGTTCGTACAACGAAATGTTTACATGTCATGCATGCGTGTATGTAATATATTATTATTCCCGCATGCATGCGACTTGACAGTACGTAAACAAATTGTAAATGTAACTTCCATGTAATAAGTATGGACATCGTAACAACTAATACATACTCGTAAACTATAATGAGTCATTAAATCTAAATCCCCAAGATTAACGAACATCAAGTTGAACAAGGGAATCAACTAAGGGTTAGCTACGGGATAAAAGTACGGATTTGATCTAGGATGATTAAGTAAGTTCGAGTCATATAAATATATACTGATATTAGAACAACGTATGTTCCAAAGGTACGGGTTGGTAGATATGAGTTTCGCAAGCGCTAGGGGATAAGCGAGGACTGTCACGCTAGCGTTTCGACGGTGTACGGTATGTAGACGGTGCAGTCTGAATTGACCTGAGAACGGGTTCAAACATTATTGCGTGTTTAAGAGTGTTGTGTGTATGCTTATGTGTATGGTTGTGTGGATTAAGAATGTTTACATGTTTGTTTATCTCGCACCGTTATTGTATCTTGCGCGACGTCCATTCGGACTAATACTACGTCTACTATAGATCGACTTATATAAACATACATATGCGAGCAAGGAATGAAGCTATAATTGACAACATAATACGTATAGTATTATAATCACATGTATTAACCTAAGTAAAGCACTTAGGTATGAGACACGACAATGTCGGTCTCTAGAGCTTGAATCTCGAACATGAATGCGACCTAGACCAGTTCTAGGTAAGTACGTAAGACCCCGAGGGCTGCCATGATAAAAATGAAACTCTCCATAACCTAAGACGGTACCTGAGGTACTTGATTAATAACTAATCACATAATGAAGGTTTGGTGTATGAGGAAACCCAGTGTAGTCTCGAACTAGTTGTTGCCCATAGTGATCACAATAGATTGGATGACTGGTACAGATCTACTCACATAGTATTCCATTCGATAGCATAGATCATTGGATGGAGTCCCCACGTAAAGGGGATGGCTACGACCATTGGTGTCCCGCCATACAATAGGTGACATAAGGAGGATTCGAAGTTCCCACGTTACGGGAATGGTTACTGCTGTTGGTGTCCCACCATATAATAGGTGAGAAAAAAGGATGTGTGGAGGACAAGACGTCTGTCATTGGATATTGGTAACCGAGGATACTAACTGACAAGTGTAACTTAATCGGTATTTACGAGGTTTAATTCACCCTCATATGTGTGAATAACAACTAAACGGGCCTTCGGGGCCAAGTGACGAGTACCTTTCGTGTTTAATTACTTTCACGTCGTGGTGTGGTTGTTCATTGATTGTATTATATTGTGTGATGATTATCTGTGGGTTGTAGTGGACTTGAGGATTGAATACTTGATGTTTACCCATGTTTCTTTACAACATTTATTATAACTGTAAACCGGCCAAAGCATGAAATGAATCTAATATTAAGATGGCTAATAAACGACTTAAGTGACCAATAGGGTCCACCTAGCACACTTAGCGTTTATCGCTGAGCCTCCATGACATGCTGTCAGGTAGATGATCGAGCAAGGAAGCCGAAGAGCGGAGAGCGGGACTGGGTAGACGACGACCTTACGTTTATTGCATTTTTAGAATCAGCTGTAAGTATGTTGTAAATTTGGGAAGTATTTTAGATGCTCACTAGTTATGTATATCGTGTTGTAATTAGATTACTAGGCATCTCGTTCATCACTGCGGTTTAGTATTACTATTGTTGTTATTATTTAGTTTCTGCTTCGTTACTCGTATGGGCGAGTAATGGCATGTGACACCCGAGAGTGAGGATTATCATCGTTTAGACTTCCGCGGCGAGACGTCTTTAATTACGCTACGAGAGGGATTATTACGAGTTATCGAGTAGGGGTGTTACAGTTACTCTTACTCAAGCTCTCTTATTCTCAATCTCAAACTCAAATTCTACACTTCTCAAACTCAATTCTCAAATCCAACTCTCAAGCTCACTGCTCAATTCTTAAATCTAATTCTCAAATCTCCAACTCAATTCTCAAATCTCAATCTCAATTCTCAACTCAACTCAAATTCTACAATTCTCAAGCTCAATTCTCAAATTCTCAAATCTCAAAACTCAATTCTCATTTCTCAAATGGATATCGTTTAAGTCATTACCCATCACCACTGGGCTTATAAATTCTCATCTTTCTTCCCCGGCTACGATCCTACTCCGGGTCTAGCATAGTGGGAAGGTTCGACTATCAAACGGAACTATTCACCTAGTTCCTCAAATTCACAAATGTCCGTTTCTCTACCGGACTACTCAATCTCCTAAATGCTCCTCTCTTGGAGTCATATCACAATCTCATGGATTAGCCTAGAATTATCACTCTCGATATCATCTAATATCTTAGGGATTTTTTTCAATGTCTAGTATTCTGATTTAAGGGTTTCCCCAACTTATCGAATACTTTTATGTTCGGGACATTTTATCAAGTTGGTCGGATCCTTATATTGTAGATCGACTATCTTTTAAAGGAGTTTGACGGTCCTTTATATGTCTTTTACTTTTCTCATAAGTTCTTTTCTTAGAATTATCATCATCCTCTAAGTAGAGGTTCATTATATCTTTCCACTCTTATTTGTTTCGTGAATTATTTCAACTCGGTTCTCTAACCGTTAATGGGAGTTTACTAATAACGTACACCTCTCTCATGTTCTAGTTAGTTCGTAAGTTTGCATTATCGTTATTCTTGATTCGATAGTTTTCATGTGTTTCCACGTTTTCGTTAATTCGAGAAACGACTCTTTCTACGAGTCACTAACCAAACAATACTCATCTACGAGTCGGTCTATAACACTAAGTTAGACCACACAATCATATAAGGATGGTTAGTACACAACATGCATCAAGACATATAATCAAAGCAATAGAACATTTTCATGCTTTTATCTTGATTAAGTCGGCACACAAGCAAACAACACATAAATCAGTGTAATCCCGGTAGCATACGGGGCATGAGAAAATCATACCTTTCACCATGGATTAACTTTACCGTGTCACCTCACGTTCCTCGGGTCTTACTCGATTCACTGATGACATTTCAAATGTTTCTATTAACATTAAGGTATTACAGTATGTAAATAACTATTACTCCCGTACTTACCCCGTTATCCCGTTAACCTTAGGTTTACTCAAGTGTGCTTAAGTTTCTCAACATCCTCATTCACTTCTCAACACTTGTTTACACATCTTAGGACATTTACATGTCACCAAACAAGTCCTAAACAACATCTAAAACCAATACCAATCAATCCCTCATCTTTAGAAGCCTTTAAAACACTCACGGTCAATTTCTGGGGGTGGTCCGGGACTTGGTCCGAACCCAAAGTCCCGGACCAATTCATTGCCTAACTTTCGGTGGAAATTCAAGGGTGTCCGGGACTTCACCATGGACCTAAGTCCCGGATCAGGCACAAGATTCAATTTACGGCTCAATTTTAAGTGTGGTCCGGGACCTTGTTCCTAACCTAGGTCCCGGACCCTGCTAAAAAGCTGTTACACTTGCATTTTTCAACTCCAATTCAACCCTTATTTCACACTCAATATTTCCCTAATCCTTTCACATGTTTTCTAACATGTTTAAACACCCCCAAAACTCCTTAAGAACTCCTTAAATCATTGGTCAAATTCATTACCCAATTCTTGTTCAATTCCACAAATTTAAATTCTCACATTTTGCATTTTGCATACTTGTGCATTTCTAAACTTTCTCTAGATAGTTTACACTTCTCCTATCACCCTTTTGAGCATTCCAAATTCTTCCAAGACATCCTCACCACTATTCCCAAAGTCCTTCAATTTCTTTCAAGGTTATACAACCTAGTTTCTTTCCAAAACTCCAAGGCACTTATACACTATTTTGCTACAGATTTTTGCTCACTTAATCCAAGTGTTACACCATCATCCTAAGGTGGTTAACTAATCCAATTAAATCTCTTACAACACCTAGTAATTCCCTAGGTTATTCTCACCCATAACAATGCCTAAAACACTTTATTTCTACTAAAATTTTGCCATAACTTCCCCACAAATCTAACATTGCCCAAAAGCACAATTTCTCACCTAAATCATCTCAAAACTAACCACACCCATAACGGGTCCTACCAGCACACAAACTCAATCAAAATTCACCAAACTAACAACTTAAACACAATCTCAATCTCTTGGCTCCAAGGCCCTTAAATCAACACAATTTAAACAATCAAGCTCTCACTAGCTCAATGTCATTAATTCACCATTCTCTCATATTTCAACCAAGCACATTTCAAGCACAATTTTGGTTTCATTCCTTTTCAATTTTCCCATCCCAATATTCTAATACATACATGGTAACATTAAGGTAGGTTTCTTACCTTAAATTTCCCAAGTTCTCTTTTCAATTCTTCTCTTCCTCTTCTCCACTTCTCTTGACTCACAATCGGCCAAGGGCAATGAGTTGCCAAATTCCAACCCAACATTCAATAAAGGAAATGAGTCTAAGTAAAAACACTTAACTCATTAATTAAAATGTTTAAGGCACTAAGATTGGTCCTTACCTCGGAAACCCTAGAAGTGGGTTTTTGATCAACAATGAAGGGAAGGCTTCCAACCACCATTGGAGGTTTGAATGAATGCTCAACAAAGAAAGAAACAAGGCATTATGGGTAGAAATCGGCCAAGACAAGGGATGGAGAAAAATGAGTTATTCCTTGGAACTTTTTACCTTAAATGAAAGAGGAGGCTCCAAGCTCCATAAAAATGTGATTTCTTCTTTAAATGGGACTATACCCATGGAGACCAACTTCATTCTTTGAGGATTTTGAAAAGAGAGAAGTGAAGCTCTTGTTGAGAGGAAGAAGAATATGTAGTTAGTTTTTCATTTGGAGCTCTAATGTGGCTTGAGCATGGAGAGAAAGAGGAGCAGCCATGGAAGCTCCAAAAATCACCAGAAATGGGAAGGAGGAGAAACCGGTGGGGAAGAAGGAGGGAAGGAGAGAGAAGAAAAAGTAAGGAGAGAGGGGGGCCATTTTACCTTTTGTATTTTTTTTTACTTTTCTCTTTTGTCTTCTTTACTTATTAAGGGTCAAATGAGTCAAATGAGGGGTGAGTCCAATTAAAACCGACCCCCTACAATTAGTGAGGTAGGGCATTTTCGTCTTTCACAACAACACTTGTTAATTACCTGGTTTTAGCACTATTCACTATCCAGACCCGTTTTTCCAGATTTACTCATTTCTTTAATTTTAATGGTTCTTAAGCTTCAATTAATACTTAATTATATTATTTGATTGACTATAATTTTTACGGGTCCATTTGACCACTCAAAAGTCACGTTTTTGGGTTTTTCTCGAAAAACGTGCTCTAAAGTCTCATTTGTGTTTTAATCCATTTTAACTAGATATACAATTATTCTGCGAAATTTCTTAAAATTTTATTTTGTAAAATTATAAATGGGTTTGTGCTAAACGAGAAATTGTAAGATAAAAATATATACAAAAAGAATAAAATAATAACTAAACCTACAACTCTACTACGGGTAGCAAAATAAAACCCGGTCGGAGTATAGTGTAAATATATTACGACCGAGAGTATCGTACCCAAGGGACTTATAGAAAATTAGTCCTAATCCGGGCAAAAGCCTATTCTATAATAATGAGGGGGGGGGGGGGGAATGTAAGTGACAATTAATTAACTATAATTCTAACTAAATGTGAGGTTTAGGACTAAACCATCCTAAGTACCAACATGATCACGCAATGCAACTTCAAGACACGAACTTAACCAACCAACATGATTGCGCCGGATGTCCTGCCGGACATCAGATGCACGGCATATTCAAATTCTTGAATGTGCCGGACAGGAAGCACCCGGCAGTGCATCCGGCACGTTCATATGGTGAAAACCACTCTCTTGCTTCGGAGTACAAATACAAGAAACTCAAAACCCATTAACAAATCGAGCATATGTCATGCCACGAAATGAACAAGGAAATGGGGGAAGATGGGTTAATTCGCAATCTTTAATGCTAACCCTAAATCATAGATGAAAACATCAAAGACCACTAAGATTTGTCTAACCTATCCCACTCTTGGGCTTTTCTCCCTCAAGTAGAATTTGCATAAAGAGAATGAGTGATCAACTAATTAATTCACTTGCACTAAGAAACTAGAATCTTAATGAACGCTTGAATTTGTATTGAGATAATCATAGTGTTTACATAGAAAGAATTCATCCCTAGCCAAAGCCTAACAAGGATCTCTACTTCACCATCCACTCAAATAAAGAAGAAATACATAAGGGAGAAGGAGATTGGTTATAGCCTCAACCCTGACAAGATCTTCTCTTCGTCTCGTGGATGGATCTGTAGAAACGCCTTGGACACCAACACTTGGAATGTGGGCGGAAATGGAGTAATGAATGGAGTATAGTATGGTGTTGAAGTGTGTTAAATTGTAGCCTTCCTCGGCCTATTTATAGGCATCAAAATGTCTCTTGCCGGGCGTCGTGCCGGATCACCAATAGCCGGCACACGTGATAAATGCGCCCAACTGTTAACGGTCGAAACCGTCAATTCCACGTGAAACAGTGCCTATGCCGGGTACGAGATACCCGGCATCACACCCGGCACTAGCTAAATCTCCAACGGTCAATAACGGCCATCGTCTGGTCAACCATGGCGACTCTTCACTTATGCCGGATGGGATCTACCCGGCATTAGGTCCGGCAAGGCCTCTTTTCTGTTCTGTGCTTATGCCGTGCAGAAACACCCGGCATGGAGTCCGGCTTCAACTGAACTTTTGCCTAGAAAATCATTCCTTGCACAGAAAACTCACAAAAACATAAGACTGTACAAATAATATACTTTAACACATAATAAGCATAAAAACATAAATATAACTTTATTTAGATAAATATAATACTAAATCTAATGCATAAAATATGATAAGTCTGCGGCTTATCAGTTTGTATTGTGAATTCTATATTATATTGTTACTTTTTTGTTAAAAAAAGTTGAATTTGAAAATATTATCATATATATATGCATAACTTAATGACTGTAAATATATTTGTCCTTAACTTCATATTCATTTATTTAGGGTAATTTCTTATAATTTTATCTTGTTTTTCATAATTATATGTGAAATACCCCTAACCTTAAAAACTTAATTAAATGATCTATTAGTGATCTAAGAAGGTTAATAATCATCTTAATACCATTGGGGAACAATCTAAAGATCTCAACAAGGCAAAACATGCCTTAAGATCGGTAAAGCCAAAAATGTGCTTTAAGATACCATAGAGATTGTATGACCTCAATTAAGATCCAAACTGGATTCCTAAGTATTATAACTAAGTAATGAACACTATAAAACTATTCTCAAAGGAAACCAAGCTCAAAAACATGTTCTAACACAAATTGTGCTTTAAAACTCCTTAAAGCACGTTTTTGAGAAAATTGACTTTCTGAGTGGGTTTTGAGTGGAGTTAGGCACTGGATTAGACCTTGTTATACTAATGTACTATAATGTACCACATTAGAAGGTCTAATTCCAATATTTTCAAAAAATCACAAATATGGCATTCATTTATGAATAGTAACCAAAATAGTGCATTTTAAAGTAATGTTGACCAAGTCTAGTCAATGGTCAAGACTTGACCCATCTTTATCCATGTTGAGGTGGCAGCATTAAGGGAGGAGGACAGCACATCAGCCTTTAATCAAAATATCTTGCCAATTTAGTGAATCATCACTTTACTATTCCATTTCTCACTTTTCATTCCTTAAAACACAAAATCTTTCTTTCTCTTTCCTCTTGTCCCATTCCAGCCGAGTTCCCAGAAGTTCCTAAAGCTCTCAAGCTGTGTTCTTGAGTATTCAAGGCAAATCCAACTTATTTCCACCTAAGGTAATGGTTTAAGGCATATTTTAGCTCATTTTCTCCATCTCTTCATCACCTACACATGGAACTTATAATCTATCACTTTCCATGGCTTAATCTCAGTATTTTAACCCTTGAACAAGAGCTATTCTCGGCTTAAGCAACCCATGGGACCAAGGTGGTCAAAATTTCCATTTTAAGGTAAAAACATACCTTAAGGAGTTTCCTTTGCCATCCGGTTTTCTTGGTCGTTTTCTATGAGTTTATATACTCATAATCTTCATATTTTCATGTTGGTTCAGTGTGTTAACCCCTTGGATGTAACACCCCCGAATATCCCAACAATAGTCTGAACGTTGCACCGAACGATGTTACAAAGTCTAAGCGGCGGATTCACAGTTCCGTTCGGGTGTCACTGACGCCGACCACCCACGTGGTTGACACAACAACTCTATCCATATCAAGCTACGGTCTGAATGACTGGAATTAAAACCATAACCAAGTCCGAATACAAACGGGGAAAATCCAAACCAAGTACCGAGAGTCTACATCATTAGTTCTTACTTAAATAACACAACCCGAAACATACAACAAGGGTCCTGGTTGTACATAGTCCCAACCCATACATAAGAAAACATAATACTTAAAAGGTCTTGCCCGTAGGGACTACCCCCATGGTAGTCACCCTGCCTACTCTCTGATAAGTGTGAAATACATATATGTTTTAGGCTTTAATTCTTCCTATTTTAATAACAATTCATGTCATATTTCTCACTTATCATATGCTTTTGCTTAGTCTAATATTTATGTGAGAGTTGATGTATATTATGTATCAAATGCAGGAAAAAGAATGTAGATTCACATCTTTAATTACAATGCAAGAAACGGTGTTGTATATATAACACATTTTCATTATGATAAAAGAATCATGCTATATCTAGTGATGATGACTCATTATCAATACATTTATATACACTCACGTTTTAATTATATATGTATATACTCACGTTCCAGGGCCATCAATTCTTCACATCATACTTTGTTGGTGATCAAATACAATGACTACAGTAGAGGAGATTGCAATTGAAATGGACTAGTCCATGCGGACATATATAGGGGCGCAGACATTGGAAATAATCTGGGCTAATGTGAGCCCTGTTGCTCTATCACACGGACCGACATGGACAGATAAAAAGCATGTTACCAAACAGTGGAAATTAATGTATCATAAAACCCATGCTGGGATTCAAACGTGGACATGCTGGGATCGCATTATTCACTCACCACTATCATCTTCATCATCGATATATACCGACACCACGCCACTCTTCTTCTTCTTCGGTGACTGCCACACCATCGATCACATCGGTCATCCTCACTACGCCCACCATTCACCAACTTCACGACCACCATCTTCATCAATCATCGACATATATCCATCGCTCACCTTCGTCGAACAGAGTAGCTCTTCCATTCACGCCCGCACCAGACTATCATCGACACGCCTTGACCACCGCACTGCATCTTGCACACCCGCACCGGCATCCATCGTCGCACCATCTTCATCGGTTTACCACCAGACCACACGATCACGTCATCCTGCATCTCGCATCACCACCGCCATTCATCACCGGATCACCGCACGAATCCATCTCCATCTCACTCAACTCGCCTCCACCACTGCATCCAAGAAGACGATCATCTTCAACATCCCATCGACCACACACCATCGCCTCCCGCAATCCATCTCCATTTACGCCCGTATCGAACCGGAAAAAGCATCTCGGCTCACCCCCGCATATCATCTACGCCATTCACCTTCATCCAGGGACATTTTCATCATATTCACATCGTCACTCACCATCGCCATTCACTCCATCTTCATCGTTTCAACTCATACAAGTCGTCGTCGCCTTCACTACGTTCCTCGTTATTTATCGCTTCCATTCTCATCCTCACATTCGATACTCGCAGCACCATCGTTGAAATCATCCCGCCATCACCTCGGTCTTCTATTCCGCATCGATTACCATTTTCATTACCGACGTCGACCCATATTCACATCACACCACACCACCGTCTTCATCGCTCCGCCACCACTGTTTCTCCATCGCCATCGCCACAACTTACCATTGAATCATCATCCACCATCATTCGATTCGCGGCGTGGGAACAGGTAGAATCGAGACTTATTACCGGCGCAAGAAAGCGAGGAGGAATAAGGCTCGGAGAAGGCGAGGAAGAACAGGGCTAATCGGTGAATCACGCGAAGGAACAGGGTTTAGAGAACCGACATGGGAGGAAAACGACAAATCGATGAGAGATCTTGAGCGGACCGGAAACATTGAACCGGTTTGGGAAGAGGATAATTCGTGAACCAGACCAGAACAATTAATAAGGGGTTTTTACTAAACTCACCTTATTATATGTTTGTTACATGTTACATTCTTGGTTGTTCCATAACTTTGATAATTGTTTTTAAGGTTTATTTGTGTTTTTTGATATAATGAGTGAGTAGTTTATATATACTCTGGGTGATGGTTTAATTAAGTTTGATTTAATTATATTTACTGGTTTTAATTAATTGCGGATTGTTACGATTAATGTTTATCTTGCGTTTTTTAATAAATGTCGCGAGTTTATTAAATTGCTTTACTAAATCTATTTTGATCAGACCAAGTGATAAATAGATCGGTTAAATTAATCTGTATATCTGTGGAATTATTAATTGGATTAATTAATTATTCTTACAGACGCAAATTATTATTCCTCGTACTTAATCTGTTTATATGTGTTTCTGCTTGAACCTAGACTAGGTCCTGCATTTCTGGTAAATGAGTTCTTCTGAGACTATGATTTAGCTCTTAAGAAAATATTAGGAATTTTGCTAATCTGTCTTTAATTAACCAGTAGACATAATTAATCAAACGGTTTTAACCTGAACCCAGAGTCCCGTTCATCCAATTCATCTATCACTTTATTTTATCTTTTTTTCCCGACTGTTATTTTAATTGTTTCATTCTTGTTATTTATTTAAATCCCCAAAACAAAAAACCCCCTTTTGAATTACCCATTGTCTTAGGCTAGACTTACTTTATAGTCCCGTGGATTGACACCTGGTCGCTTCATAATTGCTATACTACTACGACCGGATTTTTGCAACCTGACGATATATTGATTTGTTGATTTCTAGGATTATTTCCTAGTTTTTAATACATCAAATAAACCGTTTGCACTCTCCGCCATCATCCAGATCCATACCTGTAAAATAAAGGACTCAGCAAAACTATGCCGAGTATGAACATGTGTAGCCCGCATGTTGCCGGGCCACACGACTACTTGGTCAAATATTATTGAGTCAATTTACATGCTATAATAAAGCAGTAGAACGCACCACAGTACATCATAGTAGCATACACACTTAAAGGTAGCGAAACATTAGCAACAACAACAACCAAGCACAACAAGTTGCTAGTATCACAACAGCAATCGTGTACATAATCAAACATGTGCATAGGTATGTTACACTCATGGTCCTCACTATGAGATCATTCAAGCGTAGTGTGTTTTATTTCTTTTCTCTTGTTCCCATAATGTGTATTTACTTTCTCTTTCTTTGCACCGGGTTTGGGGATATAGTTTAGATCCCGTGACCATATCATGTAGGTGCCAATCTTTCCTTGTTTCTAAAGATTATTTATGAGTTCTCTTATTACCACCACTTGGAGACGTCTTGTCCATAGCCAATCTTCCATTCCCGGATAGCCCTCTCTCTCTTATTTTTTTGTTACCAGCCACTGCCCCGGATACCAAGGGTTGTCTCCCTCTTCCTTTTCAATGTTCCTAGCCTCTGCTCCGGATACGAAGGGTCCGTCTCCCTGTGCCTTTTAACGTCCTGGTCTCTACCCCGGATACCAAGGGTCCGCCTCCCTATTCCTTTTAACATTATTGGTCTCTACCCCGGATACGAAGGGTCCGTCTCCCTATCCCTTTTAACATCATTGGTCTCTACCCCGGATACAAAGGGTCCGTCTCCCTATTCCTTTTAACATCATTGGTCTCTACCCCGGATACAAAGGGTCCGTCTCCCTATTCCTTTTAATATTATAGGTCTCTACCCCGGATACAAAGGGTCCGTCTCCCTGTTCCTCTAAATGTTACGGGTCTCCACCCCGGATACCAAGGGTCCGTCTCCCTGTTCCTTTTTAGATTATTGGTCTCTACCCCGGATACAAAGGAGTCCGTCTCCCTATTCGTTTCTAACGGTATTGGCTTACCATCACCTTTGATAGTTCGACACCATAGTGGGTGTCATTAGGGGTCCTCTATAGTTAAGAGGAGTTTTCCTTTTTATGTAGTTCCTTTGTTATGTTTACGAAGTTCGTTGTGTTTTATCCCAAGGATTCATCAACGAGAAGGGACTACACTACTGTCTGCGCGCAAGCAATATGCACAATAATAGCAAGCAGGTAAGCAAGGAAAATAAACATTCCATTCACATGCCTTACACAAGCTCACAACAGACAAATAAGCACGGTAAAACAGACATCCGTTTTCATGCATTAATCTTGTGGTCATACAAACAAGGCACACACACACAAGCAGTGTAACACAGCAACATACGAACCACACATGTCCATACCTTATTTAGGAGCAAGTGTCGTCTCGCACACGGGGTCCCAGTTGGCGTTCGTTACGACCCTAACGTTGATTAAAGATAACGTGTCAGTTAATGATTTCATGTGACGACACATTTCTAGTTTATCTCATTTAGACGGGTGTTATTCCCTAGGTGAATTTTTGATTGTTCAACTTATATTAACCCTTAGAAATTTTCCCAAGTAGTAACCTTAGGTTTATCTTACCCCTAGGACATTTACCTTGGCAACTCACACGTTGTTTAAGTCCTTCCCTTTAGGTAATGTTTTAGAGTATTCCAAGCACCAACATGTAACAGGTGTAACCAGGGAGGAACTTAATTCACCTAAGGTGTATCCCCACCTTAGCTAAGTAGGTTAGCAATTATCAAAATAATAGATTCCTTAAAATACCCCTAAAACCCATTTATACAGAAGCCCAAAGGTTTCCAAATCTGAAACACGGCTCCCATGTAATACCTTAACTAACTTCACTTTTAATGTAGTAATTGGTGTTTAACCTTCTCCACATGTTTCGCTAACCTAGTTTTGTTTATTAGTTATTGTTTGGGTTCATTATTAAACTTGAATCACACTTATAATACCCTTGTAACACAGTTATACAGAAGTTACAACATTATTGAAATCTGAAACAACAACTATACATTTCTTCTTGGTTCTTGTTCGTAGTTAGTTCAACCGGTAGTTAATTCTTTCCTACAGTATTTACCCCACTAGATATGGGTGTTAACAATGTTTTAAACTCAGATTAAACCAATAAAACACTCACTAACTTCTGTACTCAATTATACAGAACAGCAGCTACCGCAAAACTGAGACCAAAATCAGTGCGGTACACCTCTATTCCTTCCCTTGTGTCAGTAGTTAATTGATTCCTAAATTCTCAAATGAATTTTCCCACTTAGTTTACCTCTTTAATAATGTTCCTTGTTCATACCTAAGACACCATAACACTTCTAATACCCCAGTAAGTCTGTTACACAGACACAAAACTCCATCTCGGCAAACCTGCACCCACACCAGCATATATCCCTCTTCATGTCTCCTTCATTTTCTGTTTAATCACAATTCTGACTTTCAAATTTCTCCCCTATGTATTCTTACCCAGTCAAGTGTTTAATCTCTATTTTAAACTCAAAGTTTCACCAATGAACACTCACCCAATCTTCTGTACAGAACAGAAACTAATTCACCACCTGAACTGAAAAGAACTAAGAACCTGAAACAGAAACTGCCTCATCACTTTCTATCTCTTTTGCTTGTTTTTTCTGATTTGGTTTTCCAGATTCCCCCCTTCATTAACTCTCGTGGTTAAGTGTGTTTACTAAGCTTTTAAACTTCAAGAACAGACCAAACCAACCTAGACAATGTCCCCGAATAATTCTTTGCACAGAACCTAAATAACCTAAAAACTGCAACTCACTATAACATATTCAGGTTTTCCTTCCTTTCTGTCTCGTGCATGGCTCTTGTTTTCTACTTTCCTCAAAAGGTTCAGTTGCTTAATTAAAATCTTATTACAGCTTAAACTCTCAGAACCCACCCAACGAACTCAAGACAACAAGGTCTGCACATCTACAGTTTCTCTACACGAATCTGTGAAACTGAAGAATAGAAAACAGGAAATATAACCTGCTGCATTTCTGTTCTTATTGTTTCTTTTCTGTTCAACACCCTCACGTTTAGATAGCTTAGACAGGTGTATTTATGGTGTTGTAATTGTATTTCATCAGTACCATTCAAGGGCAGCAGGTGTACTGAGGACCATGTTACAGAATTCAACCAGATTATCGGTTTAAAGTTGACAGATTCCTTCTCTTTTATTTTCTGTTGAAGCCTTAAGTTTAGAGACCCCTCACCTCATTAGTTACTTAGTCAGGTGCATTTGTAATATTGTAAATATATCATTGACTCAATACCACCCCAGGACATTTAGCATACTGAGAATGCATGCTACAGGCTTCGACTGATTATCAGTTTTGACATGTTTATTTTTTGTGTGTTTTCTGATCTGGTATTCAGTTTAGAAGTAACTCACCAGTTTAACATCTTAGCAGCCTCTCCTTGTTGACCTTGGCCCACTAAAATGCCTCTCGCCCCTTGGTTATTCGACAGCAGCTGAGAAAGTTTTCCTCAGAGGTTATGCTTGGTAAAGCTAGACGAAACATGTCATGAGAAAGCTGATTAAGATTTACCTATTTATGTTTTCTTTTGATACCAGAGTAGGACTGTTCTTCCTGGAGGGCTTTGGCACTCTTCATGGATTTGTTTCACAAGCCATGTCATGCAAGTAATGAAGGGAATGAGTTGCAGCAGCAGGAGATCTCAGACACGAAAACAGTAGAGAAATAAGGGGCTGAAGCAACACGATTTTTCCTCTGAACTCATGGACTTACCTTAACTTTTCTTGAGGAGGATTTAGTTGTTTGATTACCCCGGGGCTGTATCAGCAGTTGGCGTGCAAGGTCTTGTATGAAACAGGATGGGAAGTTAGGGAACTCACGTATGGATTCTCGGACAGCGTCAACAGAGGGAGAACGTAGTATTAAGGTGGATCAGTTTGAGATTTTACCTTGTGAAGAAACTGGGAAGAGATGGGATGGGTTTACTTGGGAATTCTCAGTGCATTGCCATGCCCTTGGACTACCAGTCTCGGTTATACAAGGGAGGAAAATGGAGAGTTTACAACACTGAAGTCTTACCACAGAGAAAGAATGCGGGAGAATTTTTCACAGCCAAAGGTGTGGAAGTTTGTAACAGAAGCAGACTCTGATGCGCCAGGTTGTTCTTTTTTTATTACTTTTGCTGAAACCCAGAATAGAACAGGCTACACTAGTGATCTCAAGTTACAAGGAGAGGAGGACATGACATGCAAGAATGCAGTGGCCTGAGCACGAATTTTACTCCAGATTTCGTTGTCTGTTTACACTTTTTTTTTTGAGATATTAAAGTTTGGAACAGAAGCATTCTGATGCGTATGCCTTTGTTTTGGTGATCTTTACTGAACCCAAAGTCAATACAGGATAGTGCTTGAGGTCTCCCAGGCCGTGTCCCCTTAATACCTTTACAGAACCTAAAATTCTCAACTCCCTCATTACCCCTACGACACAGCAGAGTCAGCAACCATACATTCATATTTTTGTTTTGAATTGCACACCCGCATCAGCACTGCCTGATGTTCTCTCCTCTTTTCTGTCTCCTTTTTGACTCGAGGGACATTGCAGAAATCAACTGAGAGAGGAGTATGTTATTGAAGAAACGGGAGAGTGGTGGGCACAAGTCACAAGGGGAATATTTGTATAATCTGAACCGATGACAGCAAGATTGTTTCATTACTTCTTTACAGATTTGAATGGGTAATGGTGTGTAGTTGATTGATTGCACAGAGATGAGTGAGGGGCACGTGAATGGTTGATCGAAAGAAAAACAAGGGGAGGTGTTGTTCGTATGTTGAGGGCGCGCACTGATCGGAACAGAATCAGTATACATAGTAACAGGAAAAGGAATTCGACATTACAGAGGCTTGTTTGCTTCTGTTTTAATTTGTAGTTACTTGGTAGTCATAGTACTAGTTTTAATTCGTTGACATGTATTACCGAATTCGAGCATGGCTCAACTGGTCAAGCATTCGGGATAAGTACGAGAGGTACGGGGTTCGAATCTCAATGGGAGCGACTTTGCTCTGTTTTTCTTTTTCCTCTCTTTTTTTTTTAAGATTTATAAATGTATAAGCAACTATATAATATGTCGCGTTATTAATTGCATACGTTGCTAGTCATTCATACGTACCTGTATATTTATATACGCCCCCTTTTATTTTGTCGCGTTATAGTTGTAAATACCTATGCGACGTTTTTAGTTAATATTAACAATGTTGTAATGTTGTAATATTACATGTATTTTCGTATACATACATATATAAGTACGTGACCGTCTTAATACATAACGTTACATGTATACCCCAATTTAGTTGTTCGTACATTATTATATGTCCGGCTTATGAAACGCGACCGGATAATCTCCTCGCGTTTATGATTTTATGCGTTTAATTCGTTTAGGGGTGTTTCATTGGAGCAAGAGTGGCTAAAACAAGGAGAAAAATAAAACTTTAAGGCATTTTGCCAAGGAAAAATCTATTACCATAGCACCTTGCTGTTGTCTAGCTATTCCCCATGTTTTTATGGTGAATTTAACACCATGTGGTGTTCTGTATACAGGCCGAATTTCATTTGAAACAGCCTTTCCTTTTTAAGGTAATTTTTGCCTTAAATCTTACATTAATTTGTTCCTTATGGTTAGCTCATGCTTGGAGTATAACCATATCTTATTTTGGTGTATTAAACATGTCTAAGTGCTGGGTTGATTTTTCCTCCAAGCTGCCGTGAGGGTATTAGGTCATTAAGCACCTAAATCAAGGTATAAATACCTTAAACTTATGTTATTATGATTTTTCAGCTCATATAAAATATGTGCCATGAGTGGAGTTAATTAAATGGCTGATTTTAACCTAAGTATGGGCAAAAATGACTTAGATAAATTAAGCTAGTCATTTAAGTGGTTTAATTAACATAATGGTCAAATTATGACATTATGTGGAAGAATAATTAATGTTGGAATAAGGCCGAGAGTTTATAGTAAATTTTAAGCTATTTATGTGTAATTTTATGTTATAAAGCAAAGTTGTAATAAGGCCATGTCATTAGGCCATCTTAATTTAAGTTTAAAAGCTTATTTAATTTAATTTATGCTTATAGCATTAAGTTTGGGGTCAAACGGTAATTACTAGTAATATATAAAGCCGTGGGCATAAATAAAAGGAATTTAGGGTTTTTAAATGAATTTAAATAAAATTATACTCCCTCCGTCCCTAATTGACCTTCCTCTTCACTATTTGGACTTGTCGTTTGACTTCAATATTTAACATGTAAGATAACATAATTTTATAAATCTAATTATTGCAATGGAATCTATATGTGAAAAACTATATGTTGTATAAATTTGTTTTATAAAATTATTTTATCTTATATGTTAAATATTGAGGTGGAAAAACGTGCCAAAAAGCAAACAAGAAGGTCAATTAGGGACGGAGGGAGTAACATTTTATAAAGTTTTGTGTCAAAATTGTAATTATAGGAAAGTTTGGGGTATATATTGTAATTACCGAGTGTTTGGGCTCAAATTGGAATTTAGAAGTCAAGGTTGACTATATAGGAGACTTTGACCAAATTTGGGAATTTATTGAATTAAATACTAGCTTATAATAAGCTAGGTATTAAATTGTAAAAGATTTATAAGTATTGGGGTGAGAATGTAATTTCCAAAACTTAAGGGTACCAAATGGGGTTTAGAATAGACCTTGGGTTATAAGGAATTTTTAGGAGTTTGTTTGGTTAAATTTGGAGTTAAAATGAATTATATAGGTATAATATATGATTTTATATCATTGTTACATATGGGTAACATATGTGGTATTAACCATAAATATTGAAAGTGTAAGGTTAGGAATGATTTTATAACCTTTTGGTATAGTTTGGTAATTTTTGGAATTATATATGAGGTTTTATTAAGATATATGTATAATATATAGTTTTAATGACATTAGAAACTATATGTTATAAAATGGGGTTATTTGGTGAATTGGAAAGTTAATGGGTTGGAAATTAATTTAGAACAGACGTAGGGTCTGTTCGGTTAATTTGAGGAATTATAACCATAGGTTATAATTATACTAAGGTTTAAAGATTATAATATAAGGTATATATTATAAGTGTAACAATGGAATATAATTTGGGGTTGATTTGTAATGAAATACCCCTAACCTTTAAAACTTAATTAAATGATCTATTAATGATCTAATATGGCTAATAAACATCTAAATACCATTGGGGAACAATATAAAGATCTCAACAAGGCAAAACATGCCTTAAGATCGGTAAAGCCAAAAATATGCTTTAAGACACCATAGAGATTGTATGACCTCAATTAGGATACAAAGTGGATTACTAAGTATTATAATTAAGTAATGAACACTATAAAACTATTCTCAAGGAAACCAAGCTCAAAAACATGTTCTAACACAAATTGTGCTTTAAAACTCCTTAAAGCACGTTTTTTAGAAAATTGGCTTTCTGAGTGGGTTTTGAGTGGTGTTAGGCATTGGATTAGACCTTGTTATACTAATGTAATATAATGTACCACATTAGAAGGTCTAAATCCAAGATTTAAAAAAGAAATCAGAAATATGGCATTCATTTATGAATAGTAACTCAAATAGTGCATTTTAAGCAATATTGACTAAGTCAAGTCAATGGTCAAGACTTGACTCATCCATATTGTAAATGAGGCGGCAGCTTAGGGGATGGAGGACAGCACATTCACCTTTAATCAAAATATCTAGCCAATTTGGTGAATCACCATTTACTATTCTATTTTCTACTTTTCATTCATTAACACACAAATTCTTTCTTTCTCTTTCCTCTTGTCCCATTCCAGCCGAGCCCTTAGCAGTTCCTAAAGCTCTCAAGCTGTGTTCTTGAGCATTCAAGGCAAATCAAACTCTTTTCCACCTAAGGTAATGGTTTAAGGCATATTTTAGCTCTTTTTCTTCATCTCTTCATCACCTACACATGGAGCTTATAATCTATCACTTTCCATGGCTTATTCTCAGTATTTTAAACCTTGAACAAGATCCATTCTCGGCTGAAGCAACCCTTGGGACCAAGGTGGTCAAAATTTCCATTATAAGGTAAAGACATACCTTAAGGATTCTTACTCTTCATCCGGTTTTCTTCTTTTGTTTTCTATGAGTTTATTCACTCATAATCTTCATATTTTCATGTTGATTCAGTGTGTTAATCACTTGGAGCAAGAGTGGCTGAAAATCTAGAGAAAAATCATTCTTTAAGGCATTTTGCCAAGGTAAAATCTATTACCATAGCACCTTGCTGTTGTCTAGCTATTCCCCATGTTTTTATGGTGAATTTAACACCATGTGGTGTTCTTGATTCAGGTCGAAACCCCTTTGAGACTACCATTCCTTTTTAAGGTGATTTTTGCCTTAAATACATTTAATTGTTCCTTATGGTTAGCTATTCTCCAAGCTGCCGAGTTGGTTTTAAGGCATTAAGCACCTAAATCAAGGTATAAATACCTTAAACTTATGTTATTATGATTTTTCAGCTCATATAAATTATGTGCCGAGAGTCGAGTTAATTAAATGGGTGATTTTAACCTAAGTATGGGCAAAAATGACTTAGATAAATTAAGCTAGTCATTTAAGTGGTTTAATTAACATAATGGTCAAATTATGACATTATGTGGAAAAATAATTAATGTACAGCAAGGCCGAGAGTTTATAGTATATTTTGAGCTATTTATGTGTAATTTTATGTTATAAAGCAAAGTTGTAATAAGGCCATGTCATTAGGCCTTTTTAATTTAAAAGCTTATTTTAATTTAATTTATGCTTATATTATTAAGTTTGGGGTCAAACGGTAATTACTAGTAAAATATAAAGCCGAGGGCATAAATAAGAGGAATTTAGAGTTTTAAAATGAATTTAATAAAATTATAACATTTTATAAAGTTTTGGGTCAAAATTCTAAAAATAGAAAAGTATAGGGTATAAGTAGTAATTACCGAGAGTTTGGGTCCAAATTGGGATTAGAAGCCAAAGTTGACTATATAGAGACTTTGACCAAGTTTGGAGAGTTTAAGGAATTAAAATACTACCTTATATTAAGTTAGTTATTAAATTGTAAAAGATTTATAAGAGTTGGGGTGATATGGTAATTTCCGAAACTTAAGGGTGCTAAATGGAGTATAGAACAAACCTTGGGTTATTAGGAATTTTTAGGAATTTATTTGGTTAAATTTGGAGTTAATATGAATTATATAAGTATAATATATGATATTTTATATCATTGTTACAAATGGGTAACATATGGGTATAAACCATGAAATATAGAAAGTATAGGTTAGGAATGATATTTATAACCTTTGGTATAGTTTGGTAATTTTTGGAGTTATATATAAGGTTTTATTAAGATATATGTATAATATATAGTTTTAATGACATTAGGAAACTATATATTATAAATTGGGGAGATTTGGTAATTATACAAAGTTAGGTGGTAGGAATTAAATTAAAACAGACCCTAGGGTCTGTTCGGCAATTATAAGCATTTATAACTATAGGTTATAATTATATTAAGGTTTAAGGATTATAATATAAGATATATATTATAAGTGAAACAATGGAATATAATTTGGGGTTGATTTGTAAATTATGGAAGTATAGAGGAATATAATAAAAACCGAGAGTATAATGGGCTGTTTGGTATTTTATAACAATTTATAACTATAGGTTATAATTGTTTTAATGACATAAATGTCATAATATATGTTATATAACTATAATATAACATTTATAAATTATGTGGTGGATTTTGTAAATATTTAAGAAAATAAGTGTTGTTCGGTAATATGGGCATTTTTGAATGAAAATTTATAATATGGTTTTTAATGTTATAAGGGTTGTAACATTTATAATATAAGAAATATTCATTAAAAGAATGAATATATTATAAAGACTTACCATATAACAAATAGTCCCATAATACATGTATATAAATAAATATATTTATGGAGTGGAAAAATACAATATGGTTCAATAACCATATAATATCATAATTAAAATGATATAAGGTAAAGAGAAAAGAATTATAAACATTAGATAAGGAAATTCTAATGTTAGGAGTATACATGAAATAATAAGGATTTATATAATTCAAGGTATTTTTACATATGAATTAAACTACATTAAACTTGGAAAACTAACCTTAGGAAAATAAATACTAAGGTGAAATGTATAATATATGATTAAGAATTATACATGCAAAATAGAAACAAACTATATAATATACAAGTGTATATTGAATTACATGCGATAACCAAGTTCAAACTTTAAGTATATTAATATACGAGACGAGTCTACGCATGTAATATAACGTTTTTCCAAATCCCGAGTTAAACCGAAAACCCGACAAACGTTGTTAGTTAATAACGGGGAATAAACCGGGAGGTATTAGTGACGGTACGGGTACCGCAGAGTAATGTCGTTATACGGGATTCTAATCTGTAGCGTTATGTATTATTAGACTGTTAGAGACGACACGAGGAGCATCGGATCTAGCTGATTCATACTCCACGGTTATATAATCAGGGTGAACGGTATGTTGTTACGTGTCTCTGATTGTCTCAGAGGGCTTCCTCAATTCAGACTTCTGTGTAATCTGTGATAAGATTGTTTGTCTGATTGTGTGAATAAATATGCATGAACTGTATATTTTAGCTGCTTATTATTTACTGTTGTTGCGTTACAGTATGGTTCGTATATATGGTATCTATATATATATATATATATATATATATATATATATATATATATACGAACTAGCGGCTATGGTGCTATCTTATATGTAATATAAGGATCATCAGAAAAACGTTGTAGCACTAGGATAATAAGATATACATATTATCCGAGACTTTAATACGGAGCATAGGCCTTTCTAACGCCGCTCTCGTATCTAACACTGGATCTCGAGTTTACATACTCTGGATTGGACTAACGACCTTAGTCTGCTGTGTTAGTAGAAATTGGTAATGTGATGCGATGGTATAATTAATTAACATAACAAAGCCAAGAGGATGTGGCTCTTGGTGCGCGCTTTGATCACAAAAACGATACCAGGATGTTCACGTACGGGTCCGCAAGTATCAAGAAAATTTCCGCGAGCTAGGACAGTTCGTTGGTCGGAGACTCTACCGCTGGAGTGGCTACTGCCGTGGGTGACCCGCCATAGTATATGGGTAATTTAGAGACACGTCGTTTTAACGAGACGTTGTCACTAGGTATAACCGAACATTTATTACAGTTATGACTTGTACATTGGCGAACAATATTGGACTTTATGCCAAGGACGGGAGTTAATACTTGTTTATTATTCTCGTTGTTTCGCCTTGTTGTTCATTGGTTATACTGTGTGGATTATATTATGTGTGTTTGGTTGTGTTTATTGTATGGTTATTACTGTTAAATTTTTTACAGTTTAAATATTAAAACGGTATTGCATGTAACGAATCTCATGCTCTCGACCAATTAATTGAGGGTTTAAGGAGGCATGACGGGGCATGTGATAACATACTCAGCAGGGCTGATTCCATACCACAACCATTTTTATTTTCAGGAGACTAGCTGGAGGGTCGACGCGGGGTGCGACAGTTTTAGTGACTTTTTGGTTAGACTTGGTACGGATTGAGACTATGGTTATTTTGGACTCGGGTTTTGTAGACCGAGGTGTATATTTGGTTAGACGCTTACGTGTACGGTTTATGTATAAGACGGATTGTTGTTGTATATATTTTAGTTTTATTTAAGCACTACTATCTATCTCTTGTGGTCACTGCGGGAATACATTTCGTATGTTGATTATCATGTAACTCGTTATCACCCGTATGGGCGAGTGATAACAGTGAACCATTAGAACGACAGTCTGTTATTTACCGCTGCGATTTAATTACTAAGTATGACGATTATACTATAATTAGGAGCCGGATTAGTAGGGGTGTTACATGTAAATTCTGGAAGTATAGGGAAATTAAATAAAAACCGAGAATACTATGGTCTGTTTGGTATTTTGTAACAACTTATAACTATAGATTATAATTGTTTTAATGACATAAAGGTCATAATATATGTTATATAACTATAATATAACATTATATAAATTATGTGGTGGATTTTGTAAATATTAAAGAACAATGAGTGCTGTTGGTAAATAATATTGGGTATTTTAGTTGAAATTTATAATATGTTTTTTGTTATAAAGGTTGTAACATTTAAATATAAGAAGTATAATATAATAAATTTAAAGAATAAAATATATGGTATATAATATTATATATAAAATTCATAATATATGTGTTGGAGTGAGAATACATATGGTTCAATAATTTTATTAATATAAAAATAATGTAAGTAATAGAATTAATAAATATGTAAATTGGGTTATATATTATTATGTATATTATATATAATATGATATGTATATAATTATATTGAAATAAAAAAATAAAAATAAATTAAGTAAAAATAAATAAATATAATATGTGAAGAATATAACATATGTTATAAGTAATATACATACATATAGTAGATAATCTAAGTATATATAATATACATGATAAATATACAAATGTTATTAAATACATGCGATAACAAATGTTAAGTAAGTATTTAATATACATGACGTAACCACGCACGTAATGTAGCATTTTTCCTAATCCCGAGTTAAACCGAAAACCTGACAAACGTTATAGTTAACAACGGGGGATACCGGGATGGATTAGTAATGGTACGGGGTGCCGTAGTGTATTGTTAGTATGAGATGCTGATGCATAGTGTGATGCATATTAATAGATTGTTAGTGGCGTCTCGAGGATCACCAGAGGATTTAGCTGATTCATACTCCACGATCTTATAATCCGGGTGAACGGTATGTTATTATGTGGTTTGATTGTCTCCGAGGATTTCCTCAGTTCAGACATTGTGTGAAAATCTGTGTAGAGATTGAATGTCTGCTTGTGTGAATTAATATGCTTGAGTTGTGTATTAATGCTGCCTTATTATTATTACTGTTGTACGATAACAGTACTGTTCGTATATATGAACATATTATAAATGAACTAGCGGCAATGATGCTATCTTATATGTGTAATAAAAGGAACGTAAGTAAAACGTTGTAGCACTAGGATAATAAGATATATATATATATATATATATATATATATATATATATACCGAGACTTATATACGGAGCACTGGCCTTTTTAACGCCGCTCTCGTATCTAACACTGGATCCCGAGTCGACATAACTCAGGATTGGACTAACGACCTAGTCTGCTGTTTTAGGAAAATGGTAATACGATGTGATGGATATATAAGTTAAATCAAGAGGATGTGGCTCTTGGAGTGAATTGTGATCAATTAATTGATACTAGATACCGTGTGGGTATCCAAAGTATCAAGCTAAATTTCCAACGGACTACAACTGGTTTCGTCGGTCGAATACTCTCCACCTGGAGTTCTACTGCCGTGGGTGACCCGCCATAGGAGATGGGTAACTTAGAGACACGTCGTTTTTAAACGAGACGATGTCATTAGACAAGACTGAACAATTATGAACAACTATATTAGCTTCGTACAGTAGGGGAACTATTTGGGCTTGTATGCCAAAGACGAGAATTTATACTTGTTTATAATCCTCGTTGTTTCGCCTTGTTGTTCATTGGTTATGCTATGTGGCTATGTGATGTATGTTGGTGGATTTGTTGAAATGAGTCGTTGTACTCATATGTGTGTTGAAAATTGGTTTAATTGAGTCGTTGTACTTATATCTATGTTTGTGAACTGGTTGATTCGAGTCGCTGTACTCGTGTGTGGATTATTGTGGATGGATTGGTCGAGTGAGTCGCCGAACTCAATTATGAACTATTAAGTGTTTGTTTGAGTGGAGTCTTCGTACTCGTATAGCGTTGTAACGCTTTCAGTTGGTTTATTGCGATTGATGTGTGAAGCCGCCGGGGCTTGTTTGCTATTGATTGAGTTTACTGCAATATATTTGTTGCTTTACAGTTTTTTATATTATACTACTTGCATGAAAATGAATTGCATGCTCTCGACCAATTAATTGAGGGTCTGAGGGGGCATGACAGTCATGTAGTAACATACTCAGCAGGGGCTAATTCCATACCACAAACAAATATTTTGTAGGTATGCAGCTTCGGTGTCGACAGAGAGCGGGACACACTGGGTAGTTTCGTCAAGTTTGTTAAAATATGCCTGTTGTATTTTAATACGACATAGAAACGTGTATAGGATTGGGTACTTAGAATGCTCACTATGATTGTATTTTATATTGGAATGGAAGTTTAGATCTATCTCTTGTTGTCACTGTGGGAATTGTTTCGTATTTATAAATATATCAGTAAGCACGTTATTACTCGTACAAGCGAGTGAGAACGGTGACATCAGTAGTTCAATTGTTTAGATTACCGCTACGATTACAATGTTAAGTAAGACGATTAGGAGCCGATTAGAGTAGGGGTGTTACAAAAGTGGTATCAGAGCTACCGCTCTGATGACAAGAGATAGTAGGATTTATATAGTGAGCATAGGGTTTGGGAATACGGGAAACGTTGTGAGGATACGTGACCTTGCGAGGTCGATGCAATGCTTAATGCTTGCACACAATAGCCGTAGAGGCACTTCAATGCTAAACGACCGAGACTGCGGTATGAGACCGAGTAAAGGTCTAACCCGTCCTCTTGACATATTTCAGGAAGAGGTCTGGGTAACAGTATAAGGAAGGACGAGGCGCAGTGGAAGGTGGTGAAGGTCCAGCAACCCCAAGTAACGCGAGATGGTAGGAACCGCTCGCACTTGAATGGGAGAGCACCCCGGGAATTTGCTATGGTACCCCACCTGCCGCAGCCTGTACCTCGAGTACTGCCTAGTGAGGCAATGAAATGTGGAGCACCACGGAGATAACTCTCCTGATCGGGAAGACCTGATGGATGCTATGAGAATTATGTTAAGTAGAAATAAGACTTTGTGTTGTGATGAATTGTTGGACCGGGGGTCCTGGTAATGACGTAATGTCTACCATACTAAGTATGAGATGATATTAAACCGAGGTTGAGGGATAATTCCCGTAGGACTAATGGGGCAGCTTGCCATAAGCAAAGCAACCCTGTCCTACATCCAGGAAACGCACTGATAAGTGCGCTTGGGGGAAAGAGTGGAAACGACGAGTAAAAGATTAGTTTATGAGATATGTAACAGACGGAATGGATGGCCTTTTCGAAGTCTCACCTGAAGCGAGTAACTCTAACCCATGCAACACTGAAGTTCAAGATGGCCGACTTGCATGAGGAGAGATCATGAGAGCTGTAGAAATAAGAACTCGCTAAGTTGCTACCGTGCAACATCTCGAAAGGGAAGTAAGACCTTACTACCACGATAAACTTATGGGAACAGGTGCGGGAATGAGACTGTATTAATTTGAATACGAACTTCTTCAACAGGAGTAGAAACCCGATTAGGGATAGCACTGCACTGACACACACTGTACCGGTGGTTCAGTCTGCATGGCGCACTTGCCACAGCAAGTGGCGCACTAACCAAACTACTAAATTTCAACCTGCCTTGCGCACTTGCTACAGCAAGTGCAGTGACGGTAAACTATCCCCAAAGGACCGAGTAGTCCAGGTGGTTACCAATAAACACTAAACTTCCATGTGAGTCAGTAATGCAATGAAGCAAGGACGTAGCCTTTTTAAAGGCAGGGTTACGAAACCCTTGGGTTTGAGGTCGATAAAACCTCGGGAAGACCTAGCCGGTCTGACCATTAAACCTGAAAATAATACACCATTTAGTAGAGTTTGGAAAGGGAGTCAATGAGAACAACAGTAAGTAGCGCCTATAAGCCTAACCCCAGTGCCGGAATGGTCATTAAACTCAAGTAATACCGGTGGGGAGTGTCGAGTCTTTAGGACTAGCATAACCATATTTAGGGAGTGCGCGACACTTGTGGTAAAACCACTACCATTGAACATTGCCAGAGGCAGAAGTGAGCTATACGAGCCAAGACTATAATTAAAACCTATCCGACTGAGTGGAAGACAATCATAGACAAGTGCCGTTATGGCAAGCTATTTGGGAGTTATAAGAGAAGAATAGGCATATGCAAACGTACAATGAAGGGGGGCGATGTTAGCCCGTACCGCACACACCGGGGGGTGTGTGAATCTATTATGCTGCTAGACTCCTGTACGGAGGGCAATGGATATTAACTGAACAATGAATTTACCTGAGGATGGAAGATACCGTTACCTCGAGAGAGGATGGAATGATACGAGTTGAATAAGAGTTAGGACGACGTAATGGAGAGCGATAATCGGCAGAACACACTAAGTTTGTGGGTGCCGATTGTAAACCTTAGGAGGAAGTTTTAGAACCAACTAGGATTAAATAAATACAGAGACCAACAATCATTCAACTATCAGATTAGACATTGAGCGTAAATACCTTATGGCATAGGCCTACGAAAGGATACCTTTAGTACCACAAACACTGATTAATATCAGACTAAAGAGGGACTACCATAAGACAGGGAAAACATGAGGTGTCGACCCTTATCATGGAGTCCAGACTACACCAGAGGGTGTAACCCAATGAATTGGGTGGAGTTTGAGAACTAAAAACTCATATCTAAACGGCGTTAATAGCCTAGGAGTGAACGGGAGAGATAGTAAGCAGATACTTATCCCCACTCATAGATACCAAATAACGAGCATGTGAAAACCATTTAGGGTGCTAGGTCGCAAACACCTATCTTAGAGAAGGTAATGAATATACATATTAATAAAAGAATCCAGAGAACCTAGAGAACCCTCTAGGGCCATTCTAACACTAAAGGTTAAGAATTGGCAGCCTACTTACTTCAACATAAATTACCGGGACTAAGAGTGTGATAACCACCGGGTACGAACACTACAAGTGCACTAAACGAGACATGGAACGACCACACTCCTAGGAGCTTGTGGGCCTGACGAAACTTACTTTAAGTTAGTTGGGTAGGTAGTAATGTATCAGTATGGTACCCCATGTATGTAAACGAGTAGTGTAAGGACCCAGGAGGTAATCAACTTTGTGTCTAAGTCAGTGAATGGAATCCTGACTAGGTAAACCATGAATTGACGAGAGAGATCTCAGTCAAACCAACAAGGTTGGGGAATCAAGAATAGCTTGATAGTAATGACAAAAAAGTCAACTCCATAGTGGATAAGTTAGAACACAAGTTTTAGAGATTTTCGTAAACGAGGAAGCCAAAGCCAATTTAATGGTAAAGGCAAGGAGAACCCATGAATGAGAAGATGAAGCGTGGTACCTTTGGAAGTTATATGAGAGAAACCTTTGTAATATCATAGATGCTACCCAAAAAGGGGGCACATAAAAGAGTCATATTATGCGTTCAGGGCATGATGATGGGGTCATATTGAATATAATAACATGCTCAAGCCATAAACGTTAGTACGTTAGTACCAATTAGGGTTGAATGGAAAACGAATGCCAAGTTAAAACCCACAGTCGTATTGTATGTCTACAACAAATGAAGGGCAAAGGCGAGCATTATAAGAGATACTCTAAGCTGGAGATTAGATACTCCATGCAAACCGCAATAGCGGATAACCGTCTAATCGACTGGTACATGGTGCGCAACAAGCGACCATAATGGCTGTAACCAAATTATGTTGGTGAGAAGCAGAACGTGGAAGATCAGATAAACTAATGGATTCCCTAATTGAGAGTAGGGATGAACCATATGTGTGTGTAGCAAAATACCAGCACACGAGGGATACGAGTTCACACCAACAAAAGAGGACCTACAAGGTACCTAAGGAACAAACTCATCCCGGAGAAAAATAACTTGGAGTCATGAAGCGCCAGTTAGTTGCGCATATCAGACTCGTCTTGACATTTTAGGGACAACTACTGCAAGCACTAAGTGCTAGAGCATGGCTCGACAACCTACACCGAAGGTTAGTTCAATAGGGTGGCATGAACTCTTGGGAATATACCATGAGCATGTATAGACTTCAGAAAGACTGAATAGAATAGCTAGTCGAAATAATAAGCGTGTGTGACAAACGATACCACGCAGCCAAATATTTTCCTCCATTCCCATAATTATGGAAGACCGTGTAGAAAACACCGTCACGTGGAGTTGAAACCGGCATGAAACTACTACTTAAAAGGGTAAACTAGCCCTAAGGTAGTTGGGGGTACTGCTTGTGGAGCGAGTGGGCCCATGTTGCTTAAGTTTGACATACCTAGCAGGTTTGGGAAAATAAATGTGTTTTACATCTCCCGATCAAACCGTATATGAATATACATACATCTAACCAAGATAGGCAGTATAGCCAGAATGGCTAAAGCCCGACCCTAGAGAAAAAGGGTAATGTAATATGTAGCACATTAGTGCACGAATATGCCACTGGAGTGGAACATCTTGAACTTATTAGTTCAAGATGATATATTCGTAGATTACGTGGGCGTAATCACTTTTAAGGGGGGTAGAGCGATTCACGCGCTTAAAATATACCGTACGTAGGAGTACATAGCACATGGTACACATGCTGCAAACTATTATTGTACGTAGAGTACAAGTATTATGATTGTGTTATATTACTTGATGTAATATTGTGATGTATTATATGTATGAACATATATATTTTAGTTCGCATTAGATATGGCGAATAAGAAAGGAGAACAGATAGAGTGTTCTTACCCTAGTTCCGATTATTTACGCAAACATTGCGAACATTAGACACATAACGCCTAGCTTGTTAGCTCCGATGTGAGAGTTCAAGTAGGACTATCTTGTAGCCCCGATGAGAGATTTCAGATAGAAGGAGTACAAAACTCCATACTATGTGATTTGTGGCTCGGTATGAAACCGATTATTGGAAATGCAATGAGTGAATCGGCATGAGACCGATGTGTAACATAGTGGAAGTAAAACATCTAGGAGTTGTATGAATTTATAAGTCGAAAGAACTTGATTCATGGTGAGGATACACGATCCTATATGCCGATGACTAGATTAAATACACTAGTTGACTTGTGTATCTATTGAACTCAAGGTGGCAAATATCAAGAGGAACTAAGATTAGAAATGAATAAATAAGTAATTGATTGAAATTGACGTGGGAAGTTGAACTTGATCCCGGTCCGATCAAGGGAAACCGAACACAAATTGAGGTGAGAGATAGTTCAACACTGACGCTGACCATGTCGGGATTGAATGACTCTCGAACTTCCTACAAGTGGACACAAATATGAATAAAATTGAATTTAGGGCGTCACTCAAAGAGCCGTGGACCGTGGAGTCCTTCGTCATTAGACCGGTGTGTCTGTGAGTGACATCACCCAAAGAGCCGTGGACCGCAGAGCCCTTTGTCAATAGACAGGTGTCTGCGGGTAATTAAGGGAAATTAGGTGATACTATCCGGGAGCCGTGGACCGCAGTGCCCTTCGTTATTAAACCGTGTGTCCACGGGTAGTTGACGTTGGTTAGCATGGGGTTGGGGATCGTCAAGTCCTAGTCTTTAAGACTGCTTCCCCGTGATTTACCATCGTTAGATATATGTGCACACATACACATGGAGTGATGTGTGAGTATCCTTGAGAGATACTAACATGTAGATAGGGATGCGTGCAGTATCCTTTGCAAAACACCTTTGAGTACTCTGATTGATTTTGCACCTTGTCTAGTGCTGTGTATGAATGAGTGTTGCACCTTGTCTAGTGCTGTGTATGAATGAATTTTGCACCTGTCTAGTGCTGTGTATGAATGAGTTTTGCACCTTGTCTAGTGCTGTGTATGAATGAGTTTCGCACCTTGTTAAGTGCTGTGTATGAATTAATGTGTCATGATTGTTGACTATATGGAATGAGATTAATGTCGTATCAATTATGATACATATAGACTAGGTCTGAACCTATTTTGAGTTACTCCCTAGCGATGGTCTGTTTTGATTACTTAGTGGAACTGGATTCCCTAGGTGAACTGATTATGAATAAGGACTTCGGGACGAAGCCTTTTTAAGGGGGGTAGATTGAAATACCCCTAACCTTAAAAACTTAATTAAATGATCTATTAGTGATCTAATAAGGTTAATAATCATCTTAATACCATTGGGGAACAATCTAAAGATCTCAACAAGGCAAAACATGCCTTAAGATCGGTAAAGCCAAAAATGTGCTTTAAGACACCATAGAGATTGTATGACCTCAATTAGGATCAAAACTGGATTCCTAAGTATTATAATTAAGTAATGAACACTATAAAACTATTCTCAAAGGAAACCAAGCTCAAAAACATGTTCTAACACAAATTGTGCTTTAAAACTCCTAAAGCACGTTTTTGAGAAAATTGACTTTCTGAGTGGGTTTGAGTGGAGTTAGGCATTGAATTAGACATTGTTATACTAATGTACTATAATGTACCACATTATAAGGTCTAATTCCAAGATTTTAAAAAATCACAAATATGGCATTCATTTGTGAATAGTAACCGAAATAGTGCATTTTTAAGTAATGTTGACCAAGTCTAGTCAATGGTCAAGACTTGACCCATCTTTATCCATGTTGAGGCGGCATAATTAAGGGAGGAGGACAGCACATCGGCCTTTAATCAAAATATCTTGCCAATTTAGTGAATCATCACTTTATTATTCCATTTCTTACTTTTCATTCCTTAAAAGACAAATCTTTCTTTCTTCTCTTTCCTCTTGTCCCATTGTCGAGTTCCCAGCAGTTACTAAAGCTCTCAAGCTTCGTTCTTGAGTATTCAAGGCAAATCCAACTTATTTCCACCTAAGGTAATGGTTTAAGGCATATTTTAGCTCTTTTCTTCATCTCTTCATCACCTACACATGGAACTTATAATCTATCACTTTCCATGGCTTAATCTCAGTATTTTAACCCTTGAACAAGAGCTATTCTTGGCTGAAGCAACCCATGGGACCAAGGTGGTCAAAATTTCCATTTTAAGGTGAAAACATACCTTAAGGAGTTTCCTTTGCCATCCGGTTTTCTTGGTCTGTTTTCTATGAGTTATATACTCATAATCTTCATATTTTCATGTTGGTTCAGTGTGTTAACCCCTTGGAGCAAGAGTGGCTGAAAACAAGGAGAAAATCATACTTTAAGGCATTTTACCAAGGTAAAATCTATTACCATATATAGCACCTTGCTGTTGTCTAGCTATTCCCCATGTTTTTATGGTGAATTTAACACCATGTGGTGTTCTGTATACAGGCCAAATTTCATTTGAAACAGCCTTTCTTTTTAGGTAATTTTTGCCTTAATCTTACATTAATTTGTTCCTTATGGTTAGCTCATGCTTGGAGTATAACTATATCTTATTTTGGTGTATTAAACATGTCTAAGTGCTGGGTTGATTTTTCCTCCAAGCTGCCGTGAGTGTATTAGGTCATTAAGCACCTAAATTAAGGTATAAATGCCTTAAACTTATGTTATTATGATTTTTCAAGCTCATATAAAATATGTGCCGTGAGTGAAGTTAATTAAATGGCTGATTTTAACCTAAGTATGGGCAAAAATGACTTAGATAAATTAAGCTAGTCATTTTAGTGGTTTAATTAACATAATGGTCAAATTATGACATTATGTGGAAGAATAATTAATGTTGGAATAAGGCCGAGAGTTTATAGTAAATTTTAAGCTATTTATGTGTAATTTTATGTTATAAAGCAAAGTTGTAATAAGGCCATGTCATTAGGCCATTTTAATTTAAGTTTAAAAGCTTATTTAATTAATTTATGCTTATAGCATTAAGTTTGGGGTCAAACGGTAATTACTAGAATATATAAAGCTGTGGGCATAAATAAAAGGAATTTAGGGTTTTTAATGAATTTAAATAAAATTATCATTTTATAAAGTTTTATGTCAAAATTGGAATTATAGGAAAGTTTGGGGTATATATTGTAATTACCGAGTGTTTGGGCTCAAATTGGAATTCAGAAGCCAAGGTTGACTATATAGGAGACTTTGACCAAATTTGGGAATTTATTGAATTAAATACTAGCTTATAATAAGCTAGGTATTAAATTGTAAAAGATTTATAAGTATTGGGGTGAGAATGTAATTTCCAAAACTTAAGGGTACTAAATGGGGTTTAGAACAGACCTTGGGTTATAAGGAATTTTTAGGAGTTTATTTTGTTAAATTTGGAGTTAAATGAATTATATAAGTATAATATATGATATTTTATATCATTATTACAAATGGGTAACATATGTGGTATTAACCGTAAATATTGAAAGTATAAGGTTAGGAATGATGTTTATAACCTTTTGGTATAGTTTGGTAATTTTTGGAATTATATATGAGGTTTTATTAAGATATATGTATAATATATAGTTTTAATGACATTAGAAACTATGTTATAAAATGAGGTTATTAGGTGAATATGGAAAGTTAATGGGTTGGAAATTATTTAGAACAGACCTAGGGTCTGTTCGGTTAATTTGAGGAATTATAACCATAGGTTATAATTATACTAAGGTTTAATGATTATATATAAGGTATATATTATAAGTGTAACAATGGAATATAATTTGGGGTTGATTTGTAAATTCTGGAAGTATAGGGAAATTAAATAAAAACCGAGAATACTATGGTCTGTTTGGTATTTTGTAACAACTTATAACTATAGGTTATAATTTTTTTAATGACATAAAGGTCATAATATATTTATAACTATAATATACATTATATAAATTATGTGGTGGATTTTGTAAATATTAAAGAACAATGAGTGATGTTCGGTAATAATGGGTATTTTAGTATGAGAATTTATAATATGGTTTTTAATGTTATAAGGTTGTAACATTTAAAATATAAGAAATATTCATTAAAAGAGAATGAATATATTATAAGGATTACCATATAATAAATGGTCCCATAATACATTATATAAATAAATATATGTTATGGAGTGAGAAATACAATATGGTTCAAATAACCATATAATATCATAATTAAAATGATATAAAGTGAGAAGAGAAGAATTATAAACATTGGATAAGGAAATTCTAATGTTATGTTATACATGAAATAATAAGGAGTTATGTACTTCAAAGTATTTTCAAATATGAATTATACAACATTACACTTGGAAAACTAACCTTAGGAAATAAATACTAAGGTGAGAAGTATAATATATGGTAAAGACTATACATACAATATAGTGATAAACTATATAATATACAAATGTGTATTAAATTACATGCGATAACAACATTTTAAGTGAAGTATATTAATATACATGACGTAACCACGCACGTAATGTAGCGTTTTTTCCTAATCCCGAGTTAAACCGAAAGTAACACCCCCCGCTAATACCGTCATTACCGTCCAATCTTCTTATACATCCAGACTCATGCAGCGGATACATACTTACACAACGGTGGGTGATACAATGCCGTTAGCCACCCACGTGACCAACAAGGCTACTACTACTGCTACATACAGCATCGGTCTGATGGACCGGAATTCCGAGTGCTACACAAATATAATCTTCACTACAATTACCAATCAGTACTACAACTTCCCATTCAATACAATACTCCATAAGTTCAACAATATATTACACACGAGTTTACTAAGATCATTACAAATACAACACCTCTTCCAATTTCATAGATACTCATTAAGAGTCTAACCACTACCCATTCCTCACAAACTACTTACTTTCGAAGTACAAGGGGTGTGCCACTTAGTACACTTCTACATTCTGTTTCTAACTATCCAGTGTAGCCACCACCGATCTCTTACCTTGACCATATCCACTTCGGGTACCTGCACACTAAAAACGTTGCCCCTAGGGGTTCAGCTTTCACTGCATATGACTTCCGCATACCCCACGTACTAGCGAGGGTACGCCGACCACTTGGTCGAATACATGCAATTCATTTTATAGATATATACATACATGCTTTTACATACATACATGCTTTATACATACATACATGCTTCATACATACATACATTTCAATACATAAAGGTAGTCCATACAAGCCAACTGATTCTTACTTACCTTCCTGAAATACGCATACACAGTACATACTCAATACATACACATTACATACAATACCCAGTACATGTTAGCTCCATTTGTCCACCCGGGTTAATCGGGTGGAGATTACTCTTTTACTCGGGGTCAATGACTTACACCAGCCAAGACCGTTACTCATACAACACTTACTTTACTTACTACTTACTCAAGTCAAGTCGTCGGGACCTCCGGCCCGAGGACTACTCTGTCCCCCCACCGGGATTTACTTGGTTCACTAATCCAGGATGCTACCCATTTAAGGGGTTTGGGCCATGGACGAGCTTAAGAACCAGGAATCGGATCCAACCTCTTGTGTCTCCTCATCCTCTCGCGTGGCCGAAACTATATCGGACTTCTACTCATTCCAATTTACTCAATACTTTACGTTAGGAGTTAGGTGGTTAGGAATTAGTAGAAGTCACACATACAAGCCACATACACAAATACATTACTCATATACACATCCATACAAAGTACAATACAATACACAAGTACACTACAAGATACAAATACACTTCATCATCATTCATATATTTCATGAATTATACAAACTAGTGTTCAAGACAATATACATCAAGAACAGCCTAAGCAAGCACAAGTAGGTGCAATATAGTCCGATTCATGCTTTTATCTTATTTAGGTGATCAAATAAGCACACAAATCGGGGTAACCAGGTTAGGATACAGAGCATGAAGAAATCATACCTTTTACCGGGATTTACTTCACCGGGTGTTCCCTTGTTCCTTTGGTCCACTCTTGTTCCTCGATTCTTATTCTCGAACCAATGAGTACATGTCAAACGGTTCAATTAATACTAAGCATTACAATACATACATATTTACTACTCCCGTACTTACCCCGTTATCCCTTTGTTTCGGTTTAGCTTAATGTTCTTAAACTTACTACTTTCATAACTACTCCTCAAACTTGTTTACAGTTCTTAGGGCCTTTAAAGGTCACCAAACAAGGCCTTAACAACTTCCAAAACCATTATCAATCAATCCTATATGTAGTTTAGAACCCTTAAAAACACTCTCTGTTGAATCTGGGGGTGGTCCGGGCTTGGTACCCGCTCTTAAGTCCCGACCAATTGAAGACATAACTCTCGGGTGGAATTCCTACACGGTCGGGACCTTGTCTGTAACACCCCTACAACGGACTACACAACCATGAAATCGCAGCGGAAATAAACAACTAACATTAACTAAACGCTTCGGTGCTACAACGCCGTCAACCACCCACGTGGTTACAAGGCAGAATAAAACAATGTACCGGTCTTATGATCAGACTCCCGAGCATAGAACTAAACCATAAATACATCATATACAATACCGAGTATTTATTTACATTCCTTCACAGTAAACTGTCAATAACCGCCATAGTAGTATCAACGGATCAAAATATAATGCCACGGGAGCACAGGCGCATCCCGGGCTCAACATCCAAATAACCAAAATACAACTGCACCCTAGAACCTACAGCCACTCTGCTCCTCGATCCTCATCCTGTAGTAAAAATATGGAGCCCCCGAGGGGTTAGCAACCCCTGGCTGTATGGTTAACGCGCAGCCCATCGGCTACCGGGATCGCGCAACTAATTGTCATGATAACTGGCATTCATTTTTAAACATAACATAACATCACATAACATGTGGCATAGCATCATTATTGCATAGCACAACATCACGTACACAGTTGATACTCTTTCCACAATAACAAACCAAGAAGGTTAAACAACATAAGAGCCTAGAGAATGATTCACCCTCATGTTAAGCTCGTTACACACACTCATTACCGTTCTGTTATTCGAACGAGTAACTTAAGTCACAGATGGTTCGGATTTAGTGACCCGAACACAACCACACAAACACATGTTCCCACTAAACCGATCATAAGTCAGAATAGGTAAGCTTTGGAGGAAGCTAAGCGGGAGATCGAACGCCAAATTAAGGAGAACAATCTTAACAACATAAGAGTCGAATCTGATTCAGATATCTACTCTTAACTTACAACATGCATGACCTGGATAACCGGATTCCTCACTTCCCAGTTAGCACTTGTTAGAAGTTCACAGTGGAACTTAACAACCAATACACACAGGTGGGAAGTCACGTTAGACACACACCAGGGAAATGAGTCACACATACACTCAACATCACAATAATGAACAACTGTAAACTCATTACATGTTAAGTCTTATAACGTCATAAACACACAGAAAAACATACAACACACAAGCCGGTGTAAACCGGTAGGCAACAGACTGCAAGAAAACCATACCTTGGTCCTTGCTTCGATTGATTTCCACCGTAGGTCACTCCTATACATGATTAATACGTCGGTAATTAATTACTTAACTTCAACTTATTAATGTTTAACATGATTATATGACATGTTTTAATGCCCTAACTAATCCTTCATTACCTACATTTATCACCCCCTAGGGTTAACTACATTAGCCACACTCTTTACTTTTTTTTTATATAGATTTTGGTCTGTCCGACCCACCGTCCCGCACCCACCAACTGGGTCGGACCCTTCCAGTGATTTTCGGGTTGTGAAAACTTAACTTGTCCGACCCATGTCCGACCCACCATTTAACGACCCGCAGTCCCACCATTGATGACGATCGTCGTCCTTTGAACATACGCGTCCGACCCATGTCCGACTCACTCGACGGGTCGGACCATCACAGGACATTTTACCGCCTTACAAAACAACCATGTCCGACCCATGTCCGACTCACTCGACTGGTCGGACCATTCCAGAACATTTACCGTCCTTCAAAACACGACCGTCCGACCCATGTCCGACCCAAGTCCTCTGGGTCGGACCGTTCCAGAACCATTTACTGGCGTCTAACAGAGGCTGTCCGACCCAACTTGGGTCGGACCCCTGGGTCGGACCCCCCACCAAAACTTGCCCAAACTTTGTCAATCTTCACCAACTTCTCCTAAAGCCTCCTAATGTTTTCTAACATCATTTGGTACACTTAAACCCTCATACAACATCCATGGAACTCATTTTCTATCTCCTTAAAACACTTACTCATTTCATACCAAAATCCTAACACTTATGTTATTTCTCTCCTTGGTTCTCTAAGTGGTGTTTTCATACCTATGACAACCACTATGCCAATAATGTTTCCTCACCACTACTACTAACATCATCCTCCAAACATCTTTTCTTCCTAAACAATTCTTAAACATCTTTACAAGTTTATGGCTTCTCATGTAACAATTCACTTCATCCCTTTTTCACCAACATACACAAGTCCTAAATACAATCTCATCAAGAATCATGAAATGTCCCAAAGCATTCTTTTGCATTCTAAATCCTCTAGAACATTACCTAAGCCCTTCTTACATCTTTAAACACCTTAAGCATACTTCTTCTTCTTCCACTAGGAAGCACTTAACCATTCTAAACATTTCCTAACTACCAACTCATTTTAAAACCCTTAGAACTTCTTGTTTCTTACCTAAATTTTGACATGAACTCTCCTAGAACATTACTAAACCAAGACACATTGTTTTCACCATCAGGAAACCATGAACACTAAAATCCATCAAACATATTCTTATACACAAACTTCACACATTTAGCACTACATCACAATATAGTGCATAATTTAAATTGCATGGCACTTAGGCCCTTAAATACATGGCTCTTTAGGCCCTTAAGATCATAATCTTAAACACTGAATTTCCACAATATTTGCCTTTGACCTGCAATACACTCAACAATACATATGCCTCTTACTAAGCCCTTGAGAACATTTTACTAAGTCATTCACCATTGGCTCCTTAGATCATTTCAATAAGCAACATAAGCTCATTTCTCCTAAGACTTTAAACCACATTAGGTTAGTATATTTACTCTTTTCCTCACAACTTCTTTCTTGTTTCCTTCCTTATAAAACCGGTAAGGATGTTTGGTTGTTTATCAACTTCTAAACAATGTACAAGTAATGAAATGAGTATATAAGCTTTAAGCTTTATCTCATTGTAACCCTAGTTTCACATTGTTTTAAAAACATTAAGATAGTTGTTTTACCTTAAAACTTGAAGAGAGTTGAATATATATCAAGAGAGGACTCCACCTAGTCCATGAAAGGTTGGAAAGAAGCTAGAACAAGGCAAACAAGGGACACCATTAAGAGTAATTTCGGACAACACAAAAACATGAAGAAATATCATTTTTCTTTGAGATTCCTTACCTAGAAGCAAAGGAGATCAATAATATGTAGAAATATAAGCTCAAGCTCCTTCAATGGTGGAACTCCATGGCACCGAAATGGTGGTCTTGAAGTTTTGAGAAGATAGGAATGAAGAGCTTGATGAGAGGAAGAGAATGGTGGTGTTTGTTTTTGATTTGGTTAAGTGAGCTAGATTTTACAAGAGGTCAAAGATGGAGTAATAATGGTGGTGGTGGTGTATTACCGTGAGAGAGCAAGAAGAAGAGAGGTTGAAGAAGAGCATGGGACCGTGGGAAATGAGGAGGGAAGAAGAGAATGAGGATAAGTCTTGCTTTTAGAAGATATTTGTGTTTATAAAGCAAATAGTACTTAGTTAGTCATTCTTATTTCTTTAACAAGTTAACAAGAGAGTGGTGAGTCACCACACTTAATAAAACCGCCCCCAATAGTTCTTAGGGGTATTTTAGTCTTTATTTGTCAATTGTCTCACTTATAATAACATATGTTACAAACTAGCTTATAAAAGTCACTATTCATAAAAACAAGGCACAAAGAAGTGAAATTTTTGATTTCCATTGATATAGACTTCCAAATGTGATACTATATAGTACACATGTTAATTAAAGAGTAATGATGGACATTTAGCCATTCAAAACTTATTTACAAGACATTTTTTCAAAAATGTGCTTTAAGACTCCTTAAGCACATTTGCGTTTTAACTTGTTTTCAAAGCTTGGTTTTCTTTGGTAATTGGTTTAATATGTTTCATTAGTATATAAATAAGGTCTTGGTAAGTTCACTAGGTCTTAACCAAGCTTATCCCAAGCTTAGAGCACATTTTGGCCTTATTGACCTTAAAGCACATTTTGTGTTTCTATTGTTTAAATTTGTTTGCTAATTTTCTAAGACTCTTTTTAGTCTTAATATACCACATTTAGGTGCTTAAACACATACTAAAGGTTTGGCGTATTTCATTGTCCCTATCTCAAGTCCCGGACCAAGCATGTACTTCACTCTCAGTATAATTTTAAGGGGTGGTCCGGGACTTTGTCCAAGGACCAAGTCCCGGACCCTGCTAAAAACTGCTCCAAACATTATTTTTTAACCCCAATTCCATCCTTAATCCACCCTCAATCTTTCCCTAATCTTTCCACATGTTTGTACATGTTTAAACACACATAAACACTCCCTAAAACTCCTTTAATCCATGGTCCAATACCTACTCAACTTCTTGCTCAATTTCTACAAATTTTCCATTCTCATTTTCACACACTTTGCACACTTGTGCATTCCTACACTTCTCTTTGCATTTTGCATCTTGTCCTAACTTCATCTTACCTTACCATTCCAATTCATTTACAAGCAACTACACACTATATCCCAAGTTCAACATTCATTTCACTAGTTCTTGCCACTACACTAGTAGAAAAAAGCCTATTTCGGCGGTTCCAATGGGCCTATTTCGGCGGTTGTGAACCGCCGAAATGAGCACCGCCGAAATAGGTGTACATATCTCGGCGGTTCTTAGAGAACAACCGCCGAAATTGACCGATGCTGAGATTGACCATGAGTCTGTCTCGGCGGTTGTTGAACCGCCGAGATAGGCTATTTTTTTGTTTTTTTTTCCATCCCCTTATATATATATATATATATATATATCATTTCACACATTTGGTTCAATGAGACCTGTATAAAGCTTCATCCATACAGGAGCTCCAGCACACATTTAAAAGTTATAAAAGCTCCCAATTAATACCAACGACGCACTACAATTTGAGAGTTAACAAAAACCAATGCAAATCTACCATTACACCATCCACAAGTGTACAAGTTACAATACATACTCGAAAAAGTTCACAAAACATCTTCATGATCATCAATTCATTAAACTTGTGCAGACGAATTCCGACCATTCCTCAAGCATCTCAACAATTTGAGCATCATCATACTGACCACCTTTGAACACTTCTTCGTAAGCCTTGAAAAAAATGAACATCAATCTAAAACGTACAAGTCTAACAACATGTAAAGAGCATAACTGAAACTTTCAAAGAATGTTACCTTGTCTAATGAGTGCTCTGGTAAAAGGTTCGACGCTCCTACTATGTCACTCATGAATCTCATGACATAGTATCCACATTCTGAACCCCCAGGCTGCACCGGACACTATACAAACACACATATTGACAGTTATAAACAAGTTTAAACATTATCACACAAATTTATCAATTAATAGAGTACCTTGACAGTGTTCCAGGGATGTTACTCTTCATTGTTTTATTCTGGAGAGATAATGCAGCTCTCATGGAACTATATACATCAGCAATATATATAGTTTTAAGCATCAGTAGCAAGTTATGAATAGTTAATGTTAAGTAATAATAATTGTTGTTTACGATAACAAACTAATTACCTCAGTATTGCGGTGGAGATCTTCGGTCTCTTGGCACCCGTACCAAGTGAGTCAAATTGCAAGATTCGTGGGTGCTTCAACATCACCAGCACAAGCAATGACCAATGTCGACTGTCCACAAATTACACAATGTGTTGAAATCATTAAGCAACTAACACAAACTATATGTTTTAGATAATACTAAGAGAAATAGTCAAATATCATACCCTGAATGATATGGAAGCATAATAATGACTTGTTAGAACATTCAAATAGGGCATTCGTCATATATTGCATAAGGCCTTCCATATCACTTGTCATCTGGACTTCACTGCACATAGCAGGACACAGGAATCCGAATCTGTGATCTTCATAGACATTGATCGCCTTATTATGCACCCACCTACTATGAGGCAATATCATTAGTCATTAACTTTTTATTCAAACATCTAATTCATCACCAATCAATGAATTCAAAATATAAAAGGTAGAAGTCACTCACATGGCGGCTGACTTGATAATCGACACATTCAACCAATCCCTCCTGAAGCACTCCTCGAAGTCGGACATATACATCCCAAATCGATGTATATCTTCTCCTTGAACTATATAGTGAAATATCCGCTCGGGATCTTCCACAGTGAGGGAATCACAATCAGTGTGGTAGCAGCAACAACGATGAATGCAGAATCTGCATATTAGTCGACAAGCCGGCCAATATTCTTTTCTCCACCAAAGCAGGTCTAAGCACGAAATTTGTGGATGCCTTTGATTGCACAGGTGCAGCAATTCTTTTTCCTTTGCCCTTATCAGTCTTCGGTCGGCTCATATCCTATGATATTAGTCTAATTAAGTATATGGATGCAAGGTGGTACACCAATAGTTTTATAGCAACGGTTAAGAGTAAATATCTGCCCAGGGAGTCTGACCAATCGTACAGGCCACTGCACTGTCGCAGTTTGTGCGGAACGCAAGTAGGTCTTTGTGGGATCGGCACCGGTAAACCGACGTCAGCATGCTCTGCAACAAATTCATCCAGAAGCACTCGTGCATGGTAATGTCGGAGTGGTTCACCCGTGCACAATATCACTTGGAACTGAAGGGAAAAGTTTTCCCCATGCCACCATGACCTCTTCTACTCCAATTTGTAAAAACAGATGGCACTCAGTGGGTGCCTGAGTGTTATGTGGAACTTGTTTAAATAAAATTGAGAATTCCTCTATGATGATATTAGTGATCAAGTGAAAAATCTTAATCGTCATGTACTCAATTGAAATGTTAGTCTAACCTTTAGAGCTGCATAGGGAAACGGCTCAGCCGAGTGGACACTACTTCTCGCTACCGGTGCACTCTGCTGCTGAATGGGTGACTCAACTGGTGGTCGAGAAACCTCTTGGCTGTCATGCTGCTGTGGCTGAAGCCTTGACATAGCCTGAGCGATCCTCTTGTCGACGCTCTGAGTAATCCTCTGCTCCATCTCAGCCAACGCTATCAGGTGCTCCTCGTAGCTATCGTCTTTCCCTGTGCAATTCTGGACCCGGGTACGCCAAATGCCTGGCGGATACCAACGTGCCCACCACACCCAATGGCACGACCTGGATGATCCTTCTTACCAAGAGCGCGTGTAAGAGGATCATCATTCCTCTGTGAGGTCCAGGTGCCCTGGGTGAGCTGAGAGCTTAATTCACCCTAATACAACACAAATATAGTTATTAGTTTAACATAAGTTCATATACAAATGAAATGAAGTTTGACTAAAAATGAAATGATATCACTTACCATTTGAGCAATAACTGCTCTCGTGGCTTCATCGTATTGAGGATTTTCGGGAGTAGAGTTCTTCGGAATGTGGCTTAACTCCCACACTTTCATTCTTCTGCCACTGGCATCCAATGAGCCATCCGTGGGCAGATATCCCTTTTGCTCCCATTCTGGTACCCTTTGAGCAATACGTTTTCCACCTAAGTGGTGAGGGTACAGATTCTTCTTAGCATTTGCTTGTTGTTGAGCACGGAGAGCCTGCATAAATTAATGGGATCATGTTTAGTGAAATTGAGCATAAAAAAACATAAGAAATTAAGATTAATTTATGTATGTATGACAATAAAGTGCACCTGGAACTCCGGTGTGTGACGTGTCTCAACAAATTGTACCCATTGCTCTTCGTGATGCCCTCGTAAACCTCCCATGGTGGTCTCTCACCGTCTCCACCATGATCTGGAGCATCTGGATCTTCTGGACCAGGCATCTTGTAGATGTACTTGTCAGCCAACTTATTCTTGTGGTCCCGGAACTGTTTCGACATCGCTGATAGCACATCCTTTTTAAGTGCGGGATCCACGGAGAAACAAGACTACATACATGATCATTCAGTTAGTAAAGTAAACATAAATGTTCTATTATTTCACAAAAGATCATAGTAATAATGTGGAGATTTACCTGAAGACGCTGAAACATAGTATCCTTCAATGTTTACGGCACTTGCTTCCAGTTGTGGTTTATGTTGCAATATGACTTCACCAAATGGCTACCGTAAGCGGTGAAGTCATTCTTCCAATTTCCATGGGGTTGGTTGAACTGATTGAAGTCCACCGGTTTTGTAGGAGGGCCCTTGTTAGCCTTCAGCCCACGTGTTGCACCTCTCTTCTTTTGCTTCTTCGCCTCTGGTTGGGACAACTGACTCCTCTTCGGTCTGCTGTGAAGGGCCAGCCTCAGTCTCGTGTACTGCTAACTGGTCCTTCTTCTTCTTTCCTCCTCTTGTGACCCGCTAACTTGGTCTATTCTGCTGTGGCTCAGGTTCTCCAGTCAAGAGAAGCTGTCCAATGGGGTCATCCATAGGGTGATCATCCACTACAAAAAAAATAATAAAGCATTTTCATCAGATAAAGTCATAACATAAATACTATGATGCATAACAATAACAGTTAAGATGACATTACAGTCTACATTCTACTAACACATTACCTGACACGTACAAAAACATAAATCATTTCATATTTTCTACCCAAACACCCTCATCATGGTTTGATCGTGCGTAGAGCAAATCGTTTTCGGTATCATCAATCGAATCCGGTAATCCAGTAGGAAACAAGGATGTTTCCTCTACAGTCCCATTTTCATCGTTATCCTCATTTTCATTTTCGATTACAACCGGCCTTCTTCCTGGAAGAACAACAGACCATCTGCAGTCTTTCGGATCCTCAACATACCACACTTGTTCGCAATCCTTTCCCAGAACAAATTGATCATCATTATAACCGTGTAACCGTGAAAGATCAACCAAGGTAAGCCCTCCATCATTTTGGTACCCGCGTCGGTTGTCCACCCACTTGCACCGGAACAACAGAAAGGAATCAATGTCATAGTCTAGTTCCCAGATGTCCTCGATGACACCATAATACCAACTAGAGTTACTAACTGGTTGAGATCGGTTACCGCTGTTGGTACTCAGTGGCAGCAGCTTCAATTTTTACCCCACTATTCTGGTTTATCGATTTGGCATCTTGGCGTGCAGTGTAGTATGTATACCCACTAATATCATACCCCTCAAATGATGTAATAATTAGTTTCAGGTCTGATTGCCAAACATCTGATCTCTTCGCTTACAGCTTCTAGATCTGATGATGCTAATGTCAACACATGATCTTTGAACCATTGGATAAAAACTCGGTTTTGTTCCTTTGTCAGCTAAATATGGCCTTTCAAAGGATTTTGATGCCTTAACTCAACCATATGGGTTTCCAAATAAGTTTCAACAACCTCAAGATGTTGTAAGACAAACAAATGTGCTTGATGAATAAGTAGACGCGAAACTTGCACGATCTTTCTACCAATAACACCTTTACCCTTAAACCTGCCATAGTGTCGTGGTTTTGGATACCAATAGACTCTGCCTCACTCAAATAATCGGTCACAAATTCCGTGACTTCCTCAGTCACTATTGCTTCAACAATGTTCCCCTCTGGTCGATACCTATTCTTCATTCTACTTTTCAGAATACCCATGTACCGTTCAAAAGGGTACATGTACCGTAAGTATACCGGACCACAGAACTGTATCTCTCGAACGATGTGCACAATTTGATGCACCATTATATCAAAGAAAGATGGTGGGAAATACATCTCAAGTTGACATAATGTGACAACAATTTCACGTTGTAGATCACCTAGAGAGATTACGTCAATTGCCTTGGAGCAACAGTGTTGAAAAAGAAACATAACCGAGTTAAAGCATTTCTGACATCAGATGGCAATATCCCTCGAATTGCGACCGGAAGAAGATGTAACATCAGTACATGATAATCGTGAGATTTCATGCCTAAAAGTTTTAAATCCTTCATCGATACAATGTTCTTCCAGTTTGAAGAGTACTCAGACGGTACTTTTACCGAGTGCAGACATTTGCAGAAACTAATCTTTTCAGCCTTTGAGAGCGTGTAGCATGCAGGAGGTAGGTAGATTCGTTTCCCATTCTCTTGTGGGTGTAACTCCTTTCGTATACCCATGGTTTGCATGTCCTTTCTGATTTTCAATCCGTCTTTTGTTTTGCCGGGTATATTGAGTAAAGTCCCACTCACTGCCTCACCAACGTTCTTCACAATGTGTATGATGTCTAAGCAGTGTCTCACAGAAAGATGACGCCAATAAGGTAGTTCCCAAAAGATAGAACACTTTTTCTAAATGTTTTTCGCCGGTTTTGATGTGTTTCCAAATACATTTGCAATGTCCTTAACCTTTTCATACACTTCCTCAGAGCTCAGAGGTAGACGGGCCACACGAGTTTCGGCTTGACCATTGAACAACTTTCTCTTCGTTACTCGATAAGGGTGATCTTCGGGGAGAAGACGTCGATGACACATATAAACATTCTTCCCACAATGTTTTAAACGGTCCGAACAAGTGTCTTCCTCGCATATGGGACATGCAAATGTTCCTTTAACCGTGTAACCGGACAAGTTCCCATACGCAGGGAAGTCATTGACGGTACAGAACAACAAAGCCTTGAGCGTGAAATTCTCTCTTGCATAAGCATCATATACCACGGTCCACTCATTCCACAATAGCTTCAGATCGTCGATCAGAGGGGCAAGGTACACATCAATGCTATTACCTGGCTGCTTGGGACCAGATATCAGGAGAGATAACATGATGTACTTTCGTTTCATACACAACCATGAGGGCAAATTGTAGATCACTAGCAGAACAGGCCATGTACTGTGTTGACTACTCAATGTGCCGTACGGGTTCATTCCATCAGTACATAACCCAAGCCTCAGATTCCTATCTTCATGTCCGAAATGTTCTTTGTACCGTCTATTGATGTTTCTCCACTGAGGCCCATCTGCTGGATGTCTTAGTTTCTCATCACTCTTTCTACCCTCCGCATGCCATCGTAAGTTCTTTGCATCTTTCGGATTCGCAAACAACCGTTTGAATCTGGTATAATGGGCAAATACCAAACTAGTTTTGCTGGAGGGCTTTTTTTCTGAACGGAGGAGTACTCACCATCTTTATGCTTATACCGGGACAATGAACATTTCGGGCAATTGTCCAGATGTTCGTATTCACCCCTGTACAACACACAGTTGTTTGGACACGCGTGAATTTTTTTTGTACTCTACTCCCATTGGACACACCCATTTCTTTGCCTCATACGTGGTGGTAGGGAGACCGTTCTCATCCGGTAGCATATCATGAATCAGCTCGAGGAATGCCGTGAAACCTTTGTCACTCAATCCATATCTTCCCTTCAGGTTGAACAAATTCAATATAGCTGTCAATTTCGTGTACTTAGTGCAAGTAGGATACAATGCCGTTTGGATGCGTCCAACAACCTATGATACTCATCCGGCCGGTCGACAAAATTATCCTCAACGTTATCAAGCATCTCGTCAATTTGTTCATCATGATAAGTCGACTCACTATCAACATTGACTCCGGAAGCGCTTGGGAGTTCTGACTCGTTAATAGTATCGAATGTCTGCTCGGTTCTTGAGTTACACACTGATCGTGACTGTAGGAAGCTGAAGCATTATCTTCAACAGGTTCTCCATGAAAAATCCATTTTTTATAATGTGGCATGAAACCACGGGTCTTCACATGGAGTTGTACGACGTTGATGCTTGAATAATGTCTAACCACACCACAATCAACACAAGGACATGGAATTTTTCTCCGCCTTTGTCCTATCCTTGTGTTGCACTGCAGCTTTGCAAAAATCTTTCAGCATTCTGTCAAAATGTTCCCCTCTATCACCATACATCCAGTCACGCTCCATACTATATGTGCAACAGATCACAGGTGTGAGTTAGAGCCTTTGTAGAATATGGTCTGTATTAAGTTGCACATGTTTATTTCTTAATGGAGCATGACTGGGATGATTGTCAATTAGTCTAGCCTAACTCTAAGGTTGCAAACACAAAAAAAACTAGCATTTTAAATTTAAGAAATTGTTGCACTTCTAAAACAGAAAACCGGTGTTTAAAACAATATTATGAATACTTTTTCTACAAAAAATTCGGCATGACCTTTGCATAATTGTACACATCCTGTGCTTATTATTCAGCACTCGCTAAAGTCATCACAACCACAAACATTCCAAACAATGGCAGCAACACCAATTAAAATAAATCAATTCTTTACTAGCTAACTGAAAACCAATTGCAAATTCAGATCATCAAACCAACACTTTCAATTCTCCAATGTATAAGTTCAAACCGTTTAGAGATTAAAATAGAATCGAGAGTTAAAATACGTACTTGTTTTTTAAGGATTTATGGAGAGGGGAGACTGGTGCCTGAGAGGTAGGCTTCTGTGCGAGATGCAGTAATACCACTTCTGATATGTCTCTGCAAGGGAGCAACAAAAAATAAATTACAAAAGAAATGCATCAACAAATATGGAATGAAGCTAAATTATGTACTAGCACTTATATTTAAATACATAATTGCATTTATTAAACAAAAAATAAGGTTTAGTTACTTACTTGTGCACAGAGGAGGAAAGTGCAACAGTAATGGAAGAAGATAGGAAACATGAAATACCCCAAACTTAAATATAGTGATTAAGATAATTCTAATCCGTATTTAAGAGCCTAATAATTCTAGAGTAATATTGGTAAGGAAAAATAAATCCAAAAAGAAATAAATAAACGCTTAAAAAGCGAAAAACGCTAAATAAGCGTTAAGTAACCATAGGAGGTATGAGACCTCGGTTAGCATATTATATGGATTCTGAAGGTTTAATAAGACCTAAATAATGTATGGGAACAACTCCCGAAGAAAACAGATCCAAATAATGTATTAAACACTAATAGAGCTTTAGCGCACTTTTTCGAGAAAACCCGAAAACGTGACTTTAAGTGGTCAAACGGACCCGTAAAAATTATGAATCATCAAATAATAATTATTAAGCATTTATGGAAGCTTGATAACCAATAAAAATTAATTAAACGAGAAAATCCCGAAAACGGGTTCCGTTAGTAAAAACTGTCAAAAACGGGAGTTGTGGGGTAGAAACATAAATAACCAAACTTATGTGTCCACTTTTGAAAATAAAATGTGGAATCTGTGTGTGTGCAGTGGGGGTCCGATTTTTAAGGCCTCTCACACTCTCTCACACACTCACTTACTCATTTACAAAACAACAAATAATAAAGTAACTCACATTACTACTTTACTCTCACACTCTCTCTCCTATCTCTATTCTCTTCTCTCATGTAACAACCCATCCCCCTCACTCTCTCAATTTCTTCTCCTTCTTCCCAGCGACAACAATGGAGACTTGAGCCCCTCACAAAAATACTCACTTCTCTCCTCTTGTTACTCCATCAAATCTCCTCCAAAAATCACAAAAAGTATACGTTGTGTTCCTCTCGTCAAGGAGAACACTAGCCTCTTTTCAAAATTCGAAAACAAGCATTTTCGTTTTCATGGGTATGGAGCATTTGGAGTTTCACAAGACCACATTAGAACCACCTCCTTCTCCTTGTCGTTTTGAGGTAAAAATATTCTTGAAACCTCTTTGTTTTCTAGCCTTATGGGCAAAACAATTTGAGCTAAACCCTTGCTTGCTCCTTGTGTATCTAGCCGATTTTGGCATTGTTGGTGGAGCTGAAATCTTACTCTTGAGCCATTCCAAACACTACCTACACCCTTGCAAGGTAATGAAATTTCTAAACCCTAAGAACATCTAAATTCTAGGTTAGTTAAAATGGATGCTAAGTAGTAGTTGTGTATTGGTATGGTGGCTGTAGCATTGTGTATTGTGTGAGGAAGAACAGGTAGAAGGAAAGGAGAAAGGAGAAGACAAGAAAGAAAGAAAGAAACTAGCAAAAAAGGTAATTGTGCTTACCTTGAACTAGTTTTTATGTATGGTATTGTAACAGTTTTTGTGCAGTAAAATGAGTAGTGTATATGGTAATGAATAATAAGTATGTTGTAGGATAATGAGGAAAGGTAATGTAGCTGTTTTGAAGCTTGTAAATGTTGTTTAAAAGCTTGGGAAAACCATGGTAATGTATGTATATGTGCAGGAAAATTTTTGTGTTGTAGTGTGAGTAATGATGTGTGAATCGATATGGAGATTGGGAATGAATTTTTAGCTGAAATGGTAATGTGGGCAAAGTGAGAATTTTAGGGGAAACTCTGCCCAAATTTGTATGGAAATTAGAGGACTTAGATGTGTAAGGAGAGGGAACAACCTAGACAATAACTAGGTGTGCTTTGGTAGTAGTTGTGAGTGATTGACCATGATGTAACAGATTTGAATGGAGCTAGATAATGGGGAGAACTTGAGTGGAAGGTAATGCAATTAGAATGCTAGGAATGGTATTGATAGAGGGAGTATTGAATGGTAGAAGTGGGAACAAAAATCTGTAGCAAAACAATGTATTAGTACCTTGAATTTTAGGAAGAAAGTTGGTATGCATAACCTTGGAAATGAATGAAGAACTTGAGTATAGTTATTGCAAATGGTTATAAAGGATTTGGAATAGTTATTAAGTGAGTTAGTAGGAGGTAGAAACTAGCAAGAGAGAGTTAGAAGTGCACTATAGTGTGCAAAGTGCAAAATGTAAGAATTGATGTTTGTGAAATTGAGCAAGAATTGGAGTAAGGTTTAACCAATGATTTGGAGAGGTTTAATTCATGTTTTAAGGTGTTTAAACATGTAGGAAACATGTGGAAAGATTGTGGAATAAGTGGAAAAATTTGGGGTGAATTTGGAGTTCAGAATGTGTAGAAAACACTTTTAAAACAAGGTCTGTTGTGACACACCCCGATGGACCGCCCCTGTGTGGAGGTCCATATTCGAATTCAGCTGGACGGATTCGTTTCTGTCACGGACCGCCCCTAGGGACCGCCCCACAGGGAGGTCCAGTGCAGAGAAGATTAAAAAAAAAATGGTTTCTGTCTCGGACCGCCCCTACGGACCGCCCCTGTGGGGGGGTCCAGTACTGGAATCTCGCAGCGTAGATGACTTCTGTCTCGGACCGCCCCTAGGGACCCCCCACAGGGGAGGTCCGGTCAAAAAAAAAATCGGGCTTAAGCAGTAAACCATAAGGAGATAATGATGGTAAGGAGAAAATAATATACACATAAGAACCTAAGAAAATGAGCTTAGGAAATGATGTGAAGTAATAAATTTTGGAATTAAGTATGAAATCTAAGGAACTAGTAATGGTACGTTGGGAACATAAAGGATGAAACGTGTTGGTTACCCATAGGGAATTAACCACTCGATCACATGTATGTTATAGGACTTGGATTGTGAACACCGGAGGAAAGTTGGATACAAGTACAACGGTGGACGGTATGATTTCTTCATGCTCTGTATCCTAACCTGGTTACCACCGATTTGTGTGCTTATGTGATCACCAATAAGATAAATGAACGATCAGACTTATAATGCACTTAACTGTGTTTGAACTATTTGTTCTTGTTGTATCTCTTGAGCAATTAGTTTGTATAATTCATGAAATGAATGAATGGAATTGAGAAGTATGTGTAAGTATTGTGTACTTGAGTATTGTATGTATGTATGGAAATGAAGTATTGACTTCTACTAATTCCTAACATTCTAACTCCTAACTTGAGTAATGAGTAAATGGAATGAGTAGAAGTCCGATATAGTTTCGGCCACGCGTGAGGATAAGGAACACAAGAGGTTGGATCCGAACCTGGCTGTAATCTTTTCCTTGGACCAATTCCCTTGAATGGGTAGTGTAGACACCAAAAATTCTCACCCCATAAAGCAAATTCCGAAATAATAAGAGGGGTCGTCGCCTTTCTTTTTTTAAAACATATTAACGTGCGTGCTAAGACGAAACCATCATTTATAATCTTTTTCAAAACATTTCAGAAAAAAAAAAATTCCTCGAAAATGAATTTCCATCGACAGTCCAGTTTCAAGGTCGTCCCCTTTTGTTTATTCACTTATTTTACTATTTTATTTTATTTTATTTTTATTCATCTATTCACTTTTTCTTATATTTTTTTTTATTCTACTATTAGCATTAGTATTTTATTTTTATTCTATTTATACACACTCATTTTCATCTGTCAAACTCAATCCACACTTGTTGAAATCTGGCCTAGCCTAATTCCTTGAACCCACTCTATTTTCAGCCCTTGGCTTCAAAAAGCCCACATTAAAACCCAACCCACTTCTAAACCCTAATGCTTCTCTATAAAACAACATATACAGTAGACAGAAGGGGGGGCCGCGGGAGATCCCGTTATTTTTCTTCTTCACGTTCTCCGTCTTCCTTATTCTTCCTCTTCACGTTCTTCATATTGGTTCCTTTATTCATCCCTGCATACGCCTGAGAGCCAGAGTTTTTGTTTTTTCAACACCATCATCGAAACCCTCAGTGTTTCTCACAAAACTACATCTGAATATCTCCCAAATTCTGCATTTCAATAGCGGAGTAAGTGTTTGCACTGCTTTCTCCCTTTTCTTTCTCTCTTTCTTTCCCGTTTTGGATTTCGCTCAAGTCCAGAACCAGATCATCGAACTCTCGTTTGCAAGCTTCTGGTTCCCATGGAAAGCAAAAAACGCAATTTCAAGTTCTTTCCTTCGCTTTAATTTGCACACGCTCTGGTTGCCAGTTGAACCGAGGAAAGTGTCGGTGGTAAGATTAGACTACATCAGAGTAATTGATGTTAGTTTTTCCTTACCTACACCCCCCAATCTGATGTTCCCTTGTCCCAAATTTTTATCAACTTTTTCTCAGTGTGTATGGTTATCACCCGATGAGCCCTAAAGGGGAAGGGTGCATTTCTGGCTTCATCGGAGCATGCTTCCGGTGCTGGTGCCGACTGTTAACCTTGCACCCCTTATCTCTTCCGATCTTGTTTGTGCTCTTGAACCGAATCTGGGATGCTAGAAAGACAAAGCAGCTCTTTCGGAAACTCAATTCCGTAATGTGAGTTAGCTTCCCTCTTTCTTTCTCTTTCTTCTGAATTTTATCTGTGTTTCGGTGTCGGTACTTCGGATTCTCGTTACGCCTGTCGATGGCTAATGGGCGTCAAGTTCACCGTCGTTTTGAATGTCATGAAATCGTGTAAGGTTTGCTTTTGATTTTAACTCACTTCTCGTTACCACCACCAGTTGAACTCTAAAAAGGGGAATGGTTGTCGAAATAAACGACTTCATCAGAATCTGTTCGATGCTAGTGTCGTGTATGTCTGTTTTCACCCCCTTTTCTTATGTTTTTTAATTATCCTTGCTACTGAGTTCCCTTCCTCGCGTGCGTTTGGTTACATGCCTGCTCTCTACAAAATTCTGAACCCAAAGTGGATCGCAGGTTTCAAGAGATTTTGTAAAGGTGGTACTCAGATTTTGGGTCTAGACTAATGAAGATTTTGTGCTATGTTTCACTTTCATTCGAGAATTTCCTTCGATATCATTATCTCACATAAACAGTCATGCTGATTAACCAGATTTCTATAGTCTCACTGCCTCTTTGTAACAATATTTGAATCCAAAGCGAGCATAAGTTTGTTCAAAACGTCAACAGTCTGAGTTCGACTTTAGATAATGTAGCATGCACTATCTGAATGGTACATCTCCTTGTTTGTCTCTTTTTGTATGCCTCCTTTGTTCTCTTGAATTATTCATGTCCTCCTAAGATTTAAACCGATGTGGAATGTTCTATGTATTACTTATGGTTCTAATCTCTCACCAGTTTGTTCAAGTGATGTCAGCAGTCTAAACTTGTGGCTTCTGATAAAGGGCTGGGATATTCACCTTTGACGAGGACACCCGTAGTCTACCCCTTCTGCACATTCATTTATAGTGTTGTCTTATGCACCTGCTGGTTATGTTTGTTTAATCATGCGACCCATTTTATTTTGCAGAGAAGAGCCTCTCTCCATTAACCATTTTTCTGTGTTTTATGTACGAAGAATCTGTGTACATTTATACTGCTAGTTGTATTCTCTGTCTTTCAATTGCTGTGCGCACTTATGTCTTGCTTAATGTACATTTTTGTATGAGGTATGTACATACTAGCAACACAACTGTTAATCCGTGCCATTTAATTAATTTGAGCTAATCAACGTATCTGTGTATCTGATTGATGGTTAAGAATTACAGAAGTAGTAAAGAGTATGTTCAGTTAGTCTGCTTAACTTGTTGTTGCCTTAGACTTTATACGGCTGTCTCTTAACTACTCTACTGTCTCTTTGAGTTTTATATCCTGAACTAATTTGGTTGGGCCGGTTGCGTTGCTGTTTCTTTAGTTACTTATAGGGTTTTTTTTATTCCCACTTGTAACTCTTTGCATTCCTTCATTCAATATTGATGTCAGAGCCTTAATCCTTTCTGCCATCCTTTGGTTCCATACTTGGTGTCGTTTTAGTCCACTTTCCTTGTATCATTGTTGTTCTTTTGATTTGCTATTACTCACTGCTTTTCATCTCATGTCACCGAGGTACACATGAACCTGCTGTCCTAGAAATAAAGGTGTGGATGTGGCTGGTGGAGCTTGATTTAGGGATGGATTGGTTGAGCTTCTGGACTGGAGCTTAACACCTCTTCTTTACTAGCACCATCGGTTGGTCGACTTTAGCCTGAATATAACTTCATGATATGCACCTTCTGTTTTTTATTCAAACTTGTGTCCCCCGCACCATCAGAGACTTGAAACTGTTGCATGAATTAAACAGATAGTTGTAATTTGGCTATAACGCTTCTCTCATATGTGTTTGCTGCTCTATCGTGTATCGTTTTCATTTGGGCTATGGTATAGACTGCTGTCAAACTCGATATTTTCCTTTTGGTTCCATGGGACCTCCACCGATATTTGCATTTAAAAACGGGCCCACTCATCGATGCATGAATTTTAGCTTGGACCCAATAAAAACTTACTAACGTTATTTTGGATTCGGTTTCGTTCCGCTTCTGATGTCTTTGTTTAATTCGGTTCATACCTTACTGTTTTGTGAATCTCCTGGATTGAATCATTTGAGCTGACCTAATTCTTAGTCTAAATTCCTTTTCATCCCAATCCATAAATAAGCACTAGTTATGATCCTCTAGATCCCTTCACTGACAGAAAAGCTTGGGATAAAATACCGCCCCACATCTAGCGTATTTTTGATTCGTTTCGTGGGTAGTATTTTCCTATAGCTTCACAAAACATCTAAACCATCCCTTGTATATATAAGAATAAAACCTTTAAAAACATGCCCTTAAGGCTATTGTAGGAAAGCTTAGGATGTGAAACCGCCCCACGCCTAACGTATTTCTGATTCGTTTTGTGCGGGTGGGATCCTCCTTTGTTTTCAATTCACCTAATGGCAAAGAATATTCCAAATTCAACTTGAAGTTCCATTTCACCTCTTCAACCTAAATAAGCCCAACATCAAAAAAAGAGCCCAAGGCCAAGATTAGGACCGAAAATCATGTCAAGCCCAACATTCAATTGACAAGTCCACTCAGCCCAATCAAAAATCCATTTCAGCCCAAATCAATAAGGCCCAAATGTAGCCCAATTTCCAAGGCTCAAATTCAAACCCACTTCAAGGCTCAAGCCCACTTCAAGGCCCAACCCCACTTCAGGCTCAAGCTCACTTCAAGGCCCAACCCCACTTCAAAACCCAAGGCCCAATCAAAAATCTATTTCAGCCCAAATTAATAAGGCCCAAAAGCCCAACCAAGGCCCAATTCGGCCCAAAACACCAAACAAGGCCCAAAAGCCCAACCAAGGCCCAATTCGGCCCAAAACACCAAACAAGGCCCAAAAGCCCAACAAGGCCCAATTCGGCCCAAAAACCCCAAACAAAGCCCGCTTCAACCTGAACCCAAGTTTAACCTTGAACCAACTTTGATCAACCCGAACTTTGACCAACTCGAATTTTGACCTTGACCTAACCTTGACCCGGTCCAGCTTTGACCAAACCCAAACTTTGACCAACTGAATGTTGACCATGACCCAAGCTTTGACCAATCCGAACTTTGACCTTGACCCAATCTTTGACCTGGTCTAGCTTTGACCAATCCAAACTTTAACTCTGACCAATCTCAACTTTGACCCATTCAACACTGAGCCGGTCTAACTTTGACCCGGCCCGTTTTCCGACCCTAACCCAAATTTAATTCAAACCCAATTCATTCAACCCAATTCAATTCAAATCCTATTCCATTCAATTCAAATCCAGTTTCAATTCATCCAATTCAAACTCAAGTTGTAAATCCCATTCATTTTCAAAAAAATCAAAAATCTTTTCAAAGATTTCAAACAACTCTTTTATTTCAAACCGAAACTATTTTGTGGAATTTTAAAGGAAAAACTCTTCTCAACACACAGAAGTTCTTCTCACATATACAGAAAGTTTTCTCCTAAACATTTCTCAAAATCAGTATTTCTTTACAGAGAATTCCGAACAATTTAAAAAGTTTTCTAACTTAGTTTTCAAATCCAAATAAATCATTTTCGGGGAACAAGAAATGTCTGACCCCTTCAAAACATTTCCTTCCTGGTTAGAACATCACTTGTCTCCCTTTCCAAAATAAAAATCCGAGGCGGGGCACTGGGGCGTAACCTCCCTTGTCGCAGTCTGGATGTCTTTAGGCGGGGCATTAGGGTGACAAACCTCCCCTAATTGCAGCCTAGATTTTTACAAGGCGGGGTGCTAGGGAAGTAACGACCTTCCTAGTTGCAGTCGGGATTTTAGAATCGTCTGACTCCCTTCCGCTCGATTTCAATGTTTTTGGTTTTTAACGTTTTAAAACCCGGGAGTTAGAGATGTTATTAGGATTTGACCGAGAACATCTCATTCATGGTGTTTCTCTCTAAATCCTATTTTTCGACATAAATTCATTGCCCCATCTTTCGAGCCTCGGCACTTACCATTAATTAAGTGTCGTGTTCGAGGGGGTACATAGGGTAATCCCTCGGGATTATCCGCCCTTTTACAACAAAAATGGTTTTTCGGTTTTAAAAACTTTAAGAGAGACAATTTTGACAATCATTCCTCCAAACAACTCAACCCATCATCATCTCATTTCAAATCCCGAAATATCCCAAAACCTCAACTCTTTTCGAACCTCGAACCCAAAAAACCCAGGATCTCTCCCAAATTCCAATTGCCTCACATACTCAAATCATCTTCAAAACCCCAAACACTTCATACTCAAATCACCATTCAAACTCCAAATTGCCTCAAACTCGAATCGTCTCCCTAATCCCAACTCCTCTCTAACTTCTAACGTCTCACAGGCCCGAGCGCCTCACAGACTCGAACATCTCAATTTCTCCACCATTTTAAGATTCAAGCGTCTCACAGACCCGAGCGTCTCACAGGCCTTGACATCCCATCCCATCCCAACCGTCTCATAAACCCGAGCGTCTCACAGACTAATCTCTCACACCCAAAACTTCAAACCCTTCAAAACTTCCAAAACCCCAAATTTGTGAACTACGTAAGGTCTGATCTCAACAGGGAGTTGAGTACGTAGGCAACCCACACAGGGTGTGACCCCATTTCAAACAAAAAACCCTTTTTCCCCATCTAAGGTGACTCTCGTATCTCTCAAAACACTCAAACCTTCTTCGGCTCCCACAAACTCAAACCATCAGACTTCAAGTCTTGTCTATTCATTCCACCACCTCGGACTTTTCCCAATTCTTCATTCTATACTCACCAGACATCACTAATTCCTCTTCTTGGCGCTAGCTTGACAAAAAAAGCTCGCCTCATCCACTCTCTCTCTTCCCGTCCAAATCCTATCCTTCGGCTTTAACTGAATCTCTCTAATAAGGTTTTGAAAGAAGGCAATCCCGACAATTGGAGACCGAGGTTTCCTCGGGCACCAATCCGAAGTCGTGGTCGTTGCCACTTCTGAGGGGTGTAACCCAGTGCGAACCCACAATAGAATCTCTGATCTGACCAGATAACTCCTATCCATAGGCAACAATCTCAGAGTCAATTAACGGTTCTTAGAACCCTCATCTTTCCTTCCTAGTTCCTTAGGTCAAACTAGGTGGCGACTCTAGTCAAATCCGCCTTATAGAGGCATAAGTCCGCGTGGAGCCCATTGAGAGCGGGTGTAGTGCACACTTGCACTCCCCTTTATGCTTTCTGGGAAAGACGGACGATGTAGTAGGTATTTGAGGGATGCCAGAATAACGGGTTTTCACCCTCCACAGAATGGCATATTTCTAGGAACTTGACTTTTCAGTCAGACCATATTTGCATAGACCCCCCTCATACCGAAAAATCACCCTCCACAGAATGGCGACTCTGCTGGGGAAAACTTGAGTAAGTTTTTCTCAAACTCAAGGAAGACTGAACTCCATTCAAAATTGTCGGGACTTCCCCACTTCTTTCAAAACCTTCTTGAGATTCTTTTCAAAGCCTCTAGGATTATTCTATTCCACACTTAGAGTGTGTATCTGATGAGGACAGCTAGGACATATTAGATCCTCAACAAGCTTTGCTACAATTGGGTTAATAATTAGCTCACGATTAGAAAGAGACACTTGGGACTGAATGAAGCTAACTTCTCTTTAGGTTAATAAACAACCAATTTGGTATCACTAATCTCAAGATAAAACCTTAGCAAATAGGTCGGTGCTAACTTCGTTTGTTTCATTTACTGCTTTCATATTTATGTTACAATTGTGGGGTGCATGGGGTGGGTAGCTTAGGACATGCATTCCTCTGTGTCACCCGATTTACCCACGATGTCACGGGATCCCCAACCGGTCCACGGTTGATTCCCCATGAGCTAGGGTCACTTTATGAGTGAACAAACCCACGGGGCGGTAAGGTTTCTGACCGACGCCTTGAGCTCATGATCCAAATTATCCTCCATTATCCGAGTCAAAGCCAGCATATAGTGAACTCTGAGCCTTCAGTGTCCAGCTACCTGGTCTGGTGTCTAAGACGGGTTTATGGAAGTCACCCCCTTGTATGTCGCCTGTCTGACCGCCCTTCTGTCTTACCCTGAAGATTGCATGGGCTCAGTTCTCCATTGCTCCTCTGCACCACATGTGTCTCTAAAGCCCAATGTCACGCTATACGTCCATAGAGGATCCCGTATTTACCGGATACCCATACATGGCACAACGTAGTCAGTGAATAATTTGGACTTTAGACACACCTGACCGTGCAGGTGACGAGAGACCCGTTCCCATGCAGTACTTCTCTGAGTTTCCCGAAAAGTGGGGTGTTGTCGGATCATCACTGGCCGTGGCGTATGTTTCCTTATCATCTCGGGTGTCCTGACCTTTCGAACTTAAGCACTCCGGACTTTCTTGATAACGTGCCCCGCAAAGGCATAACAGAGAAAAAACCCGAGAGATGAACAGTGAAGGGACGATGGTTCCCCCGGTGAAACGGAATCATAATTGACCTGGAAAGTGATTATCCCAACATTAACACTTACAGCTCCACATCAAATATAGCCACGATTTACTTTATGCTATACATGTGTGCAAACCACTTTTTCAAACCAGTCTGTTTTAAAAACGTTCGGAATTCTCTTTCACATATCTTTTAAAGAGGTTTTACTAGCTCGTTCAATTTAGAATCTCACCTTAGTTTTGCTCCCAAACATTTGGGGTTTAAAAACCCGTCACTTCATCCTTTAAAACCTTGTTATTTCCAAAACGATTTTCAGAAATAGATTTCGAAAAACCTACTTTCTACAAAACGAATTTCAAACATCATTCTTCACCAACATTATTTCTTAATGGTTTTCGAAAACAGTTTTCAAAGTGGATTTTCACAAATGTATTTCAAAATAAATGATTTAGTCCCCATGTCGTGACCCGCTATTTTTGAAGTTCTGCCCACTTCAAGAGCAACGGTCATTACCGTGGAGCGTACTAGTCATTTCGTGTTTTCACAAAAGTGGTGGATTTTCACATAAAATTTTGTGTTCGATCATTCATCTTTCCTTTCTCAAAAACATCCCCCATTCCTCTAGTCGGAGCAAGTGAAGCAGCATGAAGATCAACTACGCGGATCGAGCTGAAGGCCAGAGGCGCACCAACCCGTGGAGCTAACCGAGCAACATGAAGACTAACACCAACCATTTAAATACAAAATCACAGGTGTACCAACCCGAGTCAAGTGACATGAAGGTCAGCAACACTGATTTGAGTTCAAACTGTTGAAAATCAGAAGAACACCAACCCGTTTTGCTTGATCACAGTACCGCTTCGCTGCAAGAGCCTTAAAATGATCAAGCAGCCGGTCAAGAGCCGAAGATGAGCGAGCAGCCGGTCAAGAACCCGAAGACGAGCGAGCAACCAACCAGGAGCCCGAGCGCGAGCAGTCTTCCAGAATCCCAAAGACGGACCAGAAGAGTTCAGTAGAAGTCCAGCTCAACACTTCCCCATTTTAATGACTTTTTTAGGATTGATGATGTATAGGTCTTCTTCCCCTATGATTCTTTTCTCTCTCGTCCATTTCTGAATAGATTACATGTATATGTTTATACATTCCCCTTGAATTTGTTTAGATCAATGTGTATAGGGTTCCCTACTCCCTATTGTATTTGCGAATGACCGAGCGTCAAAACCCATTGAGAAAATCCACCGCTTCGAAAACACGCGTTTTCAAAATCGTTTTTCTAAAACTTGGTTTCTTTTGGCATGCACGAATAAAGAGAAGAATGAATAAGGAACGACTCCTCACAGTTATTTATCATTCATCAACTTTGCTTTATGGGGTGAGAATTCACGATCTGGAGGTATCCCCTAGATAAACAACACCAGCAAATGCAACCGAGCACAAGGCAAATCGCATGCATTGCATTCATTACAAAAAGTCCCATGTATTCTCGGTCAGTTCAAATTCGTCAAACACGTACAAGTCCTGTCCACCTCAGAAAAATTGCATAATCATGTGTTTCATTGTCACTGCACTATACACCATCTTTCATCCCCATATCTCGACCGCCAATGCCCGATCTCAGAGGGATAGAAAAGAAAACCGAGCTCAAACCTTTCCCAATCTCAAAGTGTATCATATCGTGGGGCTACCATACGGGAGTTGTCACTCCCCAAAATCCAAAAAAAAAGCATACATCCAAAAATCCCAAAAAATGTAGTCTCCGTCATATCGTTGGGCCACCATGCAGGAGTTGTCACTCCCTAAAAATTCAAAAATCCAGGAGCCAATCACCAAGCCGCCCTCACTCGAGGATTTATTCTTCGACAACAACCCCGACAGTTAGACCATCTCCAGGACCAACAGTGACTGGATGAGCTTCATAAGCCGCGAGCTGAATACGACTCAAGCGAGACTAGGTGTAGCCTCACCACTCATGCATTGCATCCAAAAACAAAAAAAAAACAAAAAAAAACATTCAGTCATCCATCTCAATTCATCATCTTTCAGCATTCCATGCATCCTATACATAGTAATTCCATATTACCACAATACATCGCATGGTAGATAATCGCATTTGCATACTCCCATATCGAAACGACATCTTCGGGAAAATCATGATAGATTGATTGAATAGATTGCGTGAACCAATGAACTCTCGACCCATCAATGAACACAAGGGTCCAATCAAAATCGACACCACAAACCAAGTGAGTAGTGTGCGAAGAGCGGTATTTTCCCTTGAATTTCAAATGAGAGTACTGGACAATCCATTGAGTGATGAGGGCAGATAGAGAGATCCAATGGAGGTAAAACCACGAGCGACATGTGCATTCCTTCAGCACATGGAGAGGCACAATACATAGAGAGATCAGTGTTGATAAACAAGATATGAACTATGATTCATGCAAAGATCTGAGAATAGTAAGAAAACAATCATTAACTAATGAGAATGACGAGGCACTTAGGAATAAAAATCTCCACAAAACCAAAAAGCTTTGACTGCCCTGTACATAATCCCTTAGTGAGCCCCGCTGAGCCTTTCACGATAAACCTTTTTATGCGAACTCCATAACATGCCAACTCACATACATATACTTACCTGCCCTTGCAATAGAGGATCTCAAAGGAGCCGGAGCCATGGTCCCTCCCCACCATCTTCCACAAAAACAATGAAATGTTCAAAGAAATCAGTGAGTCAATGCAACTCCAAGGCCAAACACCTAAAAGAAAGCTGAAAATGTTCAAGTAGATCGATAAGTCAATGCAACTTTGAAGCTGAAAGCCAAAATGCAAAGCAAAAAATGCTTGAGGAAGTTGATGAGCCAAATGCAATTTCAAAAACACAAAAATGAGAAGAAAGTTCAAATCGTACACCAGAAGAGACAAAAAGGAGAAATCCAAACCCAAAGGACCAATGATGTCCCGCAGAAGTCAATAAAAGGTCATCGAAACACGTCCAACCATTCCACCCATGGCAAAGGTGAAATATATCCTCTATTGCAAAAAAAAAAAGCTCCACGACTCCCAAATTGATCCTCCAGTCCCATGTGACATACATCATACCCCTCATCCCTGTTATAACCCAATAAAAGACCTCTGACTTGTTAGTTAATGAGCGTTAACTGAAAGTATCAGATCTGAGACATGAATCATAAGTTTCGTACTTGTTATCAACATGTCCCACCTTATAACAAAGGGACCATGAGCGAATGAGTGTGACCTTATCTCATAAGGTCTTTAGAGTGCGAGTGACTATTTGATCTAAGCATCAAATCATAAATAGCCTACCCCATTGCAGGTGAGGAATTCGTAAGGAATGGAAAGTTCATAACCTCGAAGAGAAATTCTCAGGAAAATACTGCTCCGAGCGTCGAGAGCATCATCACACCATTAGCACACACGGCCATACTCACGAGAGATTGACCGGCATACCTCCATGAGAGAAAAGTGATTCACGCATTCAAGCTCAACAATCACTCAAGATCGAACCGAAGATGTCTTATATTCGTAAACCTCATAGTAATAGAGATAGAATCATACCTTCTCTTCAAACGTGCATATGCATTTTGCGTCTCTTCTAGCGTTTAGTATCTGCATGCATCATAACCACTTCATTTTCAACATCCGACTGGTAAGAACTCCATCTAGTCTTGCGGAAAGTCAGCTTCAGTCGCAGTTGTTGAAGCATAGCTTTTGATCAAAAAGATGTCAACTGGAGCCATCCCTGGCCATTATCAAGCTACATCGAGCCATCTCGGAGCCATCCTGGGCCATCCTCAAGCTACATCGAATCAAACTGAAGTCATCCAAAGCCGTACAAAGACAATCCCGGAGCCATCCAACGTCATGCTCGAGCCTCATCAATACCATATCCAAAGCCAAGCTAGAGCCATACGGGAGCCATCATCCGACATTAAAACCATCCTTGGAACTACACAGGGGGCATCCTAACAGTCCGAGAACAACACGGGAGCCACCTCAAATCCACGTCAGAGCTATTTCATCACCAGGGCCTTGCCTACATAATATCGAACTACGTATGGTCTGATCTCAATATCGAATTGAGTACGTAGGCAGCCCGCTCAGGGTACGACCACCTCAAAGAAAAAATTCCCCTTTGTTCCTCACTATCACCAAATAGAGCCATCTCGTAGCCCTTCCCGGAGCCATCCCGAGCTATCCCGGAGCCATCCATGGAAATCCTAGAACCATGATTGGAACTCCCAACAAAGTCATGCAACTGTGTTTCATCATTCACTTGTGAAAAACCATTCACTCACTACAAAGTCCACAACAAATCCCGTCAAACAACAATAAATCCATCATCGGAGCCATCAATCTGAAGCCTTAACCGACCATACCAAAGCCATTCATCTACAAAAAAGAAGACTGTCAACCACATCAAAATACGTCAAACACAACACAATCCACCAATCACATCAACCCACCATTCGACTCAAAATCCAAAAAATTGAAACCCACCAACCACCCCAAAAATCTCAATCCAAATCGAAACTCATCAACCATCCCAGAGTCGTTGCTCACAAGGGAGTCACATATCAAACCTGAGCCATCTGACCGCACTGGAGCCATCCAATCACATCGGAGCCATCCAATCACATCGGAGCCATCTGAATATACCAAAGTCATCCGGTCATATCAAAATCATCAAGTTCCCAAAGTCACTCATTCACAAAAAAAGAAACATTCATTCAAAGACCAATCACAAAATCACAAAAACCAAAAACTCAAGAGCCATACCGGAGCCATCTCAAAACTCTGGAGCCAAGAGTCCTACAAAATCCCGAAACTATAGTGCACATCGGGCGAAACTGTCAAAACAAAACCGAAACACAAGTCCCACACTGACAAAGTCAAAGGCGACATCGACAGAAAGCATTCGACCATCACATCCCTCACAGAAGCAACCAAAAACATCCAATCCCAAATCAATCCACAATCAAAGCCATCCTCAAATCAACCAACCACTGAAAAGCAGCGAGTTTCGTACAACTCCACAAAGTATTATAGGCTCGTCATAAGTCCTATAGCTAGATGTCAAGAGATCTAGTTGAGGCCCGTCATAAGTCCTCATACCCTCAATTGCATTCTAGGCCCGTCATAAGTCCTAGAGCTAGACGCCGAGTTCTAGTTGAGGCCCGTCATTAGTCCTCATGCATAACCCATATACCGATTGTATTCTAGGCCCGTCATTAGTCCTAGAGCTAGACACCGAGATCTAGTTGAGGCCCGTCATTAGTCCTCATACATTTCGAAGATGCATTCTAGGCCCGTCATAAGTCCTAGAGCTAGACGCCGAGATCTAGTTGAGGCCCGTCATTAGTCCTCATGCATAACCCATATACCGATTGTATTCTAGGCCCGTCATTAGTCCTAGAGCTAGACACCGAGATCTAGTTGAGGCCCGTCATTAGTCCTCATACATTTCGAAGATGCATTCTAGGCCCGTCATAAGTCCTAGAGCTAGACGCCGAGATCTAGTTGAGGCCCGTCATTAGTCCTCATGCATAACCCATATACCGATTGTATTCTAGGCCCGTCATTAGTCCTAGAGCTAGACACCGAGATCTAGTTGAGGCCCGTCATTAGTCCTCATACATTTCGAAGATGCATTCTAGGCCCGTCATAAGTCCTAGAGCTAGACGCCGAGATCTAGTTGAGGCCCGTCATTAGTCCTCATGCATAACCCATATACCGATTGTATTCTAGGCCCGTCATTAGTCCTAGAGCTAGACACCGAGATCTAGTTGAGGCTCGTCATTAGTCCTCATACATTTCGAAGATGCATTCTAGGCCCGTCACAAGTCCTAGAGCTAGACACCGAGATCTAGTTGAGGCCCGTCATTAGTCCTCATGCATAGGTTGATTGATCGTATTCTAGGCCCGTCATTAGTCCTAGAGCTAGACACCGAGATCTAGTTGAGGCCCGTCATTAGTCCTCATACCATCAATCACCGCAATTTGGGGCCCGTCATAAGTCCCCGTGCACCCGCATTCATAAGAACAGATCATAAACCGCAGTGAGAATTTTTGGCGTCCCGTCAACCTTGATCCAATTCTGCAAGGGCTTGCAGAATTGAATCAAGGGGAGCCATCTATAGACACCAAAAATTCTCACCCCATAAAGCAAATTCCGAAATAATAAGAGGGGTCGTCGCCTTTCTTTTTTTAAAACATATTAACGTGCGTGCTAAGACGAAACCATCATTTTATAATCTTTTTCAAAACATTTCAGAAAAAAAAACAATTCCTCGAAAATGAATTTCCATCGACAGTCCAGTTTCAAGGTCGTCCCTTTTGTTTATTCACTTATTTTACTATTTTATTTTATTTTATTTTTATTCATCTATTCACTTTTTCTTATATTTTTTTTATTCTACTATTAGCATTAGTATTTTTATTTTTATTTCTATTTATACACACTCATTTTCATCTGTCAAACTCAATCCACACTTGTTGAAATCTGGCCTAGCCCAATTCCTTGAACCCACTCTATTTTCAGCCCTTGGCTTCAAAAAGCCCACATTAAAACCCAACCCACCTTCTAAACCCTAATGCTTCTCTATAAAACAACATATACAGTAGACAGAAGGGGGGGCCGCGGGAGATCCCGTTATTTTTCTTCTTCACGTTCTCCGTCTTCCTTTCTTCTTCCTCTTCACGTTCTTCATATTGGTTCTTCCTTTATTCATCCCTGCATACGCCTGAGAGCCGGAGTTTTTGTTTTTTCAACACCATCGAAACCCTCAGTGTTTCTCACAAAACTACATCTGAATATCTCCCAAATTCTGCATTTCAATAGCGGAGTAAGTGTTTGCACTGCTTCTCCCTTTTCTTTCTCTCTTCTCTTTCCCCCGTTTTGGATTTCGCTCAAGTCCAGAACCAGATCATCGAACTCTCGTTTGCAAGCTTCTGGTTCCCATGGAAAGCAAAAAACGCAATTTCAAGTTCTTCCTTCGCTTTAATTTGCACACGCTCTGGTTGCCAGTTGAACCGAGGAAAGTGTCGGTGGTAAGATTAGACTACATCAGAGTAATTGATGTTAGTTTTTCCTTACCTACACCCCCCAATCTGATGTTCCCTTGTCCCAAATTTTTATCAACTTTTTCTCAGTGTGTATGGTTATCACCCGATGAGCCCTAAAAGGGGAAGGGTGCATTTCTGGCTTCATCGGAGCATGCTTCCGGTGCTGGTGCCGACTGTTAACCTTGCACCCCTTATCTCTTCCGATCTTGTTTGTGCTCTTGAACCGAATCTGGGATGCTAGAAAGACAAAGCAGCTCTTTCGGAAACTCAATTCCGTAATGTGAGTTAGCTTCCCTCTTTCTTTCTCTTTCTTCTGAATTTTATCTGTGTTTCGGTGTCGGTACTTCGGATTCTCGTTACGCCTGTCGATGGCTAATGGGCGTCAAGTTCACCGTCGTTTTGAATGTCATGAAAATCGTGTAAGGTTTGCTTTTGATTTTAACTCACTTCTCGTTACCACCACCAGTTGAACTCTAAAAAGGGGAATGGTTGTCGAAATAAACGACTTCATCAGAATCTGTTCGATGCTAGTGTCGTGTATGTCTGTTTTCACCCCCTTTTCTTATGTTTTTTAATTATCCTTGCTACTGAGTTCCCTTCCTCGCGTGCGTTTGGTTACATGCCTGCTCTCTACAAAATTCTGAACCCAAAGTGGATCGCAGGTTTCAAGAGATTTTGTAAAGGTGGTACTCAGATTTTGGGTCTAGACTAATGAAGATTTTGTGCTATGTTTCACTTTCATTCGAGAATTTCCTTCGATATCATTATCTCACATAAACAGTCATGCTCATTAACCAGATTTCTATAGTCTCACTGCCTCTTTGTAACAATATTTGAATCCAAAGCGAGCATAAGTTTGTTCAAAACGTCAACAGTCTGAGTTCGACTTTAGATAATGTAGCATGCACTGTCTGAATGGTACATCTCCTTGTTTGTCTCTTTTTGTATGCCTCCTTTGTTCTCTTGAATTATTCATGTCCTCCTAAGATTTAAACCGATGTGGAATGTTCTATGTATTACTTATGGTTCTAATCTCTCACCAGTTTGTTCAAGTGATGTCAGCAGTCTAAACTTGTGGCTTCTGATAAAGGGCTGGGATATTCACCTTTGACGAGGACACCCGTGGTCTACCCCTTCTGCACATTCATTTATAGTGTTGTCTTATGCACCTGCTGGTTATGTTTGTTTAATCATGCGACCCATTTTATTTTGCAGAGAAGAGCCTCTCTCCATTAACCACCCCGCCTT